>JAVSBS010011258.1:134764-166579 GCA_033124195.1 Coracias cyanogaster
CTTTGCTTCCGTGCGCGGATTTGCTTAGCTTTGCTTCTATTATTATTAAACTGCTTTTTGTTTCTCATCTTATTTTCTTCCCCTTTCTTTTTGCTCTGCTGAGAAGGGGAAGGAAAGGGGGGGTGATAGAGTGGCTTGGTGGGCACCTGGCACTCAGCCAAGGTTAACCCACCACAATATTCATATACCACAACTATGTATGTGTGAATGTATAAATTCTTGGACAAAATGTCCCATACATACTGAAAGAGTACTAAATCAGTTGTGCTGAAGCACAGGGTGCTTTCCAACCCATGGTATTTGTCTGTGCTACTGCATCTGCTGTGGCTGCATGGCACAAACCAAAGCCAACTTCAAACTGAAGAACATGCTCAGAGTAACAGTCTACCTTTTTATATAGCGTCTTGATCGGGTTTTGAAGTCCAGACTTAGTCTGTGGAACAATGCTACACTCGAAACATACCCATTACTGTCGATGTGACATATGAAATCTACAAGAATATTAGACTACCACTGCATTAAAAAAAAATGTTAATAAGCCATATGAACAAGGAAGGAAATAAAAACTTGTTCATGAATTGATGTAATTATAATGTAACCTTCTGTTAAGATAAAATCCAGACAATGATGGTTCATACTCTATTAAATCTGCACTTAGTACTTGTACAAATGCTTTTGGAATACTACAAGCTGCTTTGCTTCCCACATTTCAAGAAAGCTTTTGGAAAAGTAGAACACTGAGGAAAGCAATCTGGGAGTTGTTAAACTATTACAACCCATTCTGCAGCCAGTATTGAGGAGCTCACATTTAAGTTTAGTGAGGCAACAGGGGCATGATGATCACAGATCAGCAGATATTTCTGTGGAAACAAATATGTGCAAATAATAGCTTTCTTCAATCTAGCAGGTAGCACAAGAAGATCCAGTGACCTTACCATGAAGTCAGATGTCTTCAGAGTAGAAATGAGGTACACACAATCATTTGAAGTTATCTCATCACTGGAACTATTTCCAACAATTACTCTGGCTCTCACTGACAGATCATCTTAAAAAATTAAATGTTTTAACACTCCTGTGCCATCCCAAACACCAGCTGCCTGCTTGGTTCCCCTCCAGCTTATGAAAGTTTCCCTCTGTAACTATCTCTTACTGGGTCCTTTCCGCTCCAATAGGTGCAAAGAGACTTTGCAAGCTGGAAACACAAAATTTCTAACTATAGAGTAACCACTTCTTGACTGACACTCCTTGGTAGGGTAAGTGTAACTCACCTACTGGCCAGGTACCAGCCAGCTGGACAAATGTAGATCTCTTCAGTTTCTTGGGAAAGGCTGATCATTAAGTTGCTTCTGGTTCTGTTTGGGACTTTTTCCTCAGGGTTTTGTACCATTTCATATCAGTAGTCCTCTTTTGAATCCTGTAGTTGCTAATATCACCAATGTAACAACTGTACACCAACATTTCATTTTTCTCCTCCTGCATAGCTTTAGCCCATGTACTTTCTTATAACTCAAATCCATTTTTCTCACTAAATGTGATCACAGCCGCATAGCTCTGCTGAACCAAACTGGGCCTTGGCTCTCCACCAGCTAGACCTCTAAGGGAGAGGTTGTGGTTCTGCTGGGGGACTATCTTATTCTAGACGGCTCCTGGAGAGGCAGGAGAAGAGTTCCACATGCTGAAGGCCATTATAGACCATGTTTATGAATGCATCAAAACCAGGAATATTCAGTGTTCATTACAAGAATTTCAATTTCCCTGATAGAGGTCTCAGCTATTCCTACTACCTTAGGTGGGAGTCCTGGAGAGGCAGGGAACTTTTTCCCTGCACAGGGTGCTAAGAATATTCAAGAGGTTACAATGGAGGTGTTAAAAAAAGTCCTTAAACTCAGTTACTCCTTAGGTAGGCAGAAAATCAAGAATTCAAGGGAGATATAAACTCTGCTGCTGAGGGAGCAAGAGCACTGACCTCTTCTGTAAAGCCTCCTACAGAGCCTGGCCTGTCAGTGAGGAAATTTTAATTGATCTTTTTCCTCTAGCAGAGTTGCTGTGTCACCAGCAGAGCTGGAAACACCACTCACAATACTTGCATGCAACCTCCACCTCAGATGACACCACTAAAATAATTTGTCCTCTTATAATCACAGTTTCCCAAGATGAGATGTGAAGACCATTTCCATGACTCTGCAGTAATTACTTAGTGAAATTACTTACTGAGGCTTCCCTACATCTACTTTATAGGGTAGCAGTTTTGCATAGGAAAGCACAAAAGCACACTCCATAACCAGGCGAGCATCTTGCTTTCAGCTGCTGAGGTTTCACAGGCTGTTTCACATTGATAAAGGTGGCATGTAAATTGATCCTGAAGTTTTATTCCAGCGCTGACCTTGGTTCTTAAACTGGCTCAGACATACTGAGTATATAATTTTCCTCCTCTAGGTAATTGCCTCTTTACTAACACATTAGTAAGAGTCATCCTAGTAAGCTCTGTGAGATTTAGTCAGAAGAATTCAGTCTTCTCCTTGGGAAAGCTCTCACAGTGAGGTAGCATGGCTAATGCAGCGTTGTAGTTCCCCATACTGTGTTTAGAGCTGCCCAGGACAGAAAAGGACACTTCCTAGTTAAGAAATAGCCGTGGCTGGAGATAGAATCATCCGTGTGAAGCACCTCTTCCATTATCTGTATGACACTAGATCACTCATCCTTGCCCAGGGTATGGCATGCAGAGGATGAATAGGGGCACAACAAGCAGGGCTTGAGCACAGCCCTTCCCTTGTAGGCTGCCTATACACACCATATGCACCCAGGTGGAACTGTGGGTTAGGGTGCGTGGGTGGGAGAGAAGGATCATAGCTCTCTTGATCCTTTCTAATATGGATGAGTAGTCAATGAAGATCGTGCCAAAGACTGATGTGTCCACCACATTCCCCTTATACACAAGACACAAGGGCTTCTTGTGATCCTCCTGATGCAGTTTTTCTCCTCCAGCTGCCTCTCCTCCCTCAAAGGGCTGTGTGGGCCTGCCATAGTGTTGCTTTTTGATCATGTCGGGTATCATCAGCTCTCAGGTCCACACTTCTGGTGCTTTTCTGTTAGCAGGTGCAAAAAGAAAATGATACAGATGATATGTCAAACACAGAGCCAGGGTTCCATTGCTTTCATGTGTGGAAGAGGTGACCTCTAAAAGCAATTGGCTCAATACATTAAAATCAGTTAACCCTTTTCAAGACCTCTTAAGATATGTATTTCTCTGTTATAGGGGGACTAAAGTGCCCAAGTTCTTAACTCGTCAGTTAATTCTCAAAGACAGGTTAGATTGATATACTCCTCAATTCATAGTTCTGGAGACAGAACATCTAAAAGACTTTTTTTTACATAAACTTCACTCTCGAGTCATCCTGTCACTACAATTATAAAAAGCAAACATTTCTACAAGCTTCCCTAGTTAATCTGCGGCACCACACGTTGTACACAGGCCTTTAATTATTAGACTTCTGATTGTAATATATTATTTTAATCTATTTTCTGGTATTATCTGGTAATACAGGCAGGATTTAAACCTCAACTTCTATCATTTGAGTGTTCAGAAATCCTCAGGAAGAACAGATGTCTACCTTTTCTGCTACTTAGAGCTACACAAAAGAAACCAAAGAGCTATAAAATCACCTGCTGACACTCCAATTTCTTTGCAGATTTCCAAGTCAGAAAAATTTAATACTTTACCAAATCAAAAATTACCTCTGTGCAGGGAGTGCAGAAGCAGACAGGAAGACAGGGGCTGGCTGGGTTTCTTTGACCACAAAGGGACCTGCTGTTGTAGCCACATAAGTGTGTACAAGCTGAAAGCAGAGGCTTTCAGCACTAGTGGTAGGAGAGGGGGAGATCCCACCTCCCTGCAGAACAAATTCTGAGACTTGGAAAGGTCACTTTACATGGCTACTGACACAACAATTTCATTGTGGATTGCTGTATGGAGCAAAAAGGGAATCCAGGCTCCATATATTCCGGAAAAACATTGCCAGTAGACCTGGTCTAGGTCCACTGATGAAAATCCTCTATGCCAACACTCGTACTTCAGGATGAGAGTCAGGGGGCTATCTCCCTTTACTTCAGATGACTTTCCAAGCAACACACAGAAGAGAATCAAGCACCTATGTGGGAGATTGTCATGGTAGGCAAGATTAAATACATGTGTCAGCTTATTCTGGAAAGGAAACCAACAAAAGAAGAAAAAAGAGGAGGGAGGAATGAGAGGGGGTAAAACCATAGAAAATATATGAAAGGCAAGACTCAAGGGAGCTGTAAAAATTCGTTCTGTTGAAAGTTGTTTCTCAGCTACAGAACAGAGCATGTGAAGATATGGCATCTAGCCTGCAATACGTATCACTATTTGTCAGAAACTAAGAATCAGGTGTTTTTCTCATCCTACCAGCAATGCCTTGAAAACAGTAATGGCTTTCCTTTCTAAATTGTTTCTACAGCCTCAAAGTACTCTGTAGCCCCCAAAACACAGCATAGATAGGGTCCCACTGGGCCACCAGCCTTTCTGGAAGAAGCAATTTCTCCCACAGAGGTGCTAGTATATATAAAGGCATGATTTTCCTGAGCAGGAGGTTTTTGCAGGAGAAGAGCTCAGGGAGCACTTCGTTTTGGGGCCAGATAGCTGCTTCCATGGGCAGGGCTCATACACAGGCAGCTACAGCAAGCAGCAGCCATATTGGTGGTGGCTTCAGGCTGCCCTTCACAACTGGTTGGATGCTCAGTTTTTCCAAATCCAGCCCAAACTGCTGCAAGTCATGGCCTATATGGTGGTTGATACCATCACTCTGCCTTGACTGAATCAAATACCCCAGGGCTCAGCACCGAGGTGGAGGGGGAGGGACTGTGTTGGGTCCTGGACTGTGCTGTGCAGGGTCCAGACTGCTCCTATGCCTCCACCCTCAGTAAGGACGACTCCTCTGTGCCTGGGTGTTATGCTTACCACACATGTGCAACACCAGAATGGCACTGAACATCTTCACGTTGATGGAAAGCAAATAAAGCAGCCCTGGGGTCCCTAATTGTTACTTTCTTCATGAGCCTGCTCTATAGCCACTTTCACATATTCAAAACCACCCTTTAGATGGTTTTATGGTGCAGAAAGTCATTGCTATGTGGATTCTGTTGCACTGCTTGTACAACAGGGTTAAGATTTCAGTCTCAGCAGAATAACCTTGCAATAGCCTGCAGTAACAAAAAGCTATTTGGACCTGGGGGTAGCTTTGATTTCACTAGGTTGTACCGAGGTTACACCAAAATAACTCTTTTGCTATCATTTTCTCCACTTCTGCCAGTCCAACACAGCCAAGGAAGAAAACACAGAGGCTTAACCAACCTTTTAACAAATGAAACCCCACCACTCACATCTCTGCATTTAAGGACTTCTTAAGAGCAGAGGCAGGTTACTCCAATTTACCTCTTTCTGCTCATGCCACAGACCCACATAAGGTGCTTCTTGCTGGCAGAAGATGCTGGTGTTGGCAAATGCTTCCCAGGAAGCTGTGTTCTCACTAGCAAAGATGTCTACGACCCTGCATGGGAACAGGGCTCTGGCAAGGGCTCCAGTGGCTGGCACACAGCAAGAGCCGCAACAGGGCTTGCCAGCTTTGAACAATGTCTGGGCAGTTTTCATCAAATCGACGTCTGTGCTCTAAACAGCTGAAAAATAGAGTGACCTGTCTGAGCACAACTGCTGAGTTTGGATTCAGACCAGAAAAACCTCATCCCATCTGCAACATCTGAGGGCAGTGCTTCCTTGGGAGCACTGCAGTGAGAAGAGAGGCTGCGGGGAAATCAAACTGCAGATAACCCAGGGGTGAGTAGATGTGGAGATATTTTATTTTTATGCTAAGAAACTTTTGACTTTATTAAAGGTGGCAGCTAATTTAGGAACTCGAAGAAGGCAAATTGCAGTTCTGGTCACAAAATAAATCATTCCAGTACTACCCATAGCTGAATAGTCCTGACATGCTGCAAATGGATGTTAGGAACAGAGCAGGCTTAATGTAGATTGGGATACATAAAACATAAATGATCCAAAAGAAATCCATAGGAAAGTAAAATAAAACTGAAAAAGTAATTCATATTGAAAAGCCTTAAAAATGGGAAAATTAATCAAAAATCAGCAATAAAAAAAGAAACTAAACTTGAAGCGAGAGCAACAATTGCACCAGATGCATTGGGACAAGTATAGCATTAGAAATACCCATGAATCTGCAAACCACATGTGGCAGAAGTGTTGCAGAAGGCAACCTATTAGTGTCAGAAGCCATAAGATCTACTGTTTCTAGTGCAAACCTGGATTGTGGTGGTGCATCTGTGCCCTCATGCACGTCTGTGCACCTGTGGACTGTCTCAGCACCAGCTGCACATCAACATCAAGGCTGACTGCAGTGGCAGCCTGTGAGACAGTTCTAACCAAAAGCCATTGCTACCAGATGGGGTTTCTGGAGAACTGCTGTGAACTGAACTGGAGGCTCCAGCACAGTTCCCAGCAAGCAGCTGTCCACCTTGTTAAATGTCACGGGAGAGGCTGCCAACAGCACGAGTTCGTGCTCTCAGCAGCAAAGCCAAGGACTGGCTGTGGTCCTGCCAAGATAGTCAGGTTGTCAGAGCAGTGTACAGCCTCAGCTTTTCTGCTGCCTTTGGACCAGCACTCCAGGGATGCAGTTCTGGCATTTTTACACAAAAGAAGGAAAAAACTGTTTCAAAATATAAGCCACACTTGAAGTGGATAAAGAAAAGAAGAAAAATAAGAAGAAAATAGCAAACCAAAAATGAAAGAGACAGTATCTTCATAAAAAAATAAACTGCAAAGTGTTAGACTAAATCAAAGATAGATCAAGACTGAACATCTTGGCTCCACAGGAGAGTGATTTCAAGAGAGAAAACGAGTGCAGGGAGCGCTTCTCTTTCACTTGCTTCAAAGTTAGTTAAAATCAAGCAGAAGGAATTCACTTCCACCAATTTTACCCTGAGCTTCTCATGAGAATAGAACATTCTGCTACACATTTTTCCCTGTTTTGCAAAAAATGTTTCAGAGGCACTGAAATTTCTGTGTTGTTTTCAACAGTTCAATACTTCCAAGCCAGTTACTGGGAAAAAAATCTCTGTCACAGTTGGATCTCTTCATTTGTGCCAACCCTGAGCTTCAGATACTGAAGCCATAGAGGTAGAAGTAGGAAAACACTAAGGTTGGGTTACTGCGTTGCTCCAGCTAGGATACCTTTGAACTTTTGCCCAAAGGCTTACCTTCCTGAGATTTCCAATTTCTTTTTTATTAAAAAAAGCAATGCCACTAATTAACCAAAAACCATGCCTTACTCCAAATCAAGATAGCATGTGCACCCATTGGTCTTACTTTATAAATTTCACTAATGCTCTTTCTCCCCTCAGTCTAGTAGACATCTGCCCCAGATAGAACAGGATTTAGTGGTGAAGTTTTTCCTCTTAAACTTTTACCCATGTCCTTTTTCAGAGCATCTCTAACTGTAATTTCCATGTCTGCAAATACATGGATCATAGGAGCTGCTCCCTGGCTGCTATGGTGAGTGTGAACAGCACAATTGTGCTAGGAAACCCACGATATCCTCACTACACCAAAATAGACTATCAATTGTAGTAATAACTACACACTGCAAGAGATTACCTTCATCTATCAGGACACCTTAGATGAATGCCTATGCAATCCTTGTGTATCTAATTGCTCTGCAGAGGTCATCTTAATTGCTGCAGAAAGACCTTCTCTCCTGTGACAGTTCCTTTTTTAATGGCCTGTTTACACACTGCAGTTAGTGACTAATGTGCATTTTGCAAATAGCTTTACATCCTATGCTCTGCCCTAGAACCCCCTTGGCAGAGTGGAGTGGGAATTTTAAGAGCTGCTAAAATCTCTTGTTTGCTGACGTGGGTAAGGCAAGGGGACATGGATAAATTCTGCACTGACCCTGTTCAAACTAGTCAAATAGGCTACCATGCCTCATGCCCTATCTTGTTGTCCACATGTCCGTCTGAGGGAGAAGTGCTGGAAGTGCTTCCACCTGCACTCGTGGATCTCACCACCTTGTCTCTATTTCCCCTAGTATTACCAACAGGCAGGCAAAAGGGCTGTGCTTGCTGCAGTGCACCCAGGACTTAGGAAGACACCTTTCTGCATTGTCAGCTCTAGTACTGCTATAGAGATACCTGCCAACATATGCTACAGACCATAGTAGCAATGGGCTTTTAATTTGAAGCAAAAGGTATAATCATCTAATTAGACACAGTTTGTATGACTGCACAGCCTAACCTGCTCTCAAAGTCTCAAGACCACCTTACTGTGTCTTAGGTCCATAAACAGAAAGCCCATGAGTCATGAGAAGCCTGTGCTTCAGAGCCTGGGCTGCAGGCCTATGCAAACACTGAGTCAGTCCTCATGTGTTGTACTGTGGTGCGCCACATCATACCATGGGGAAGGCAAAAGTCAGGCTTGGAAACTAAAAACAGGAAAACCCCAAACAATCTACTGCTTTTTCCTCCCACACAGACCCCAAACTATTTAACCTCATATTATAAATGACCCAGTTCCTAAAGCCAGGTACAGAAATGCAGGAGAGCTTTGCAGATGCTTTTGGTTCCCTTTTGTCTACCATAAGTAACTACTGACAACAATTTTTTTCATATTTGCAAAGCAGAAACTTATGACATTATCCATTTCCAAAACTTTCTTTCAACAGATGGACCCAAAGACTATACAAAAAAATTATGCTCAGTGATTTCCTTGGTCCCTGTGCCAGTCTTGCCTGCATTCATAATTAATAAACTCCTGTCCAAAACAAGAGACTGGCATACAAAGTGCTTTTGGGAATGGTCCCTGGACTGTCCCAGTTCCTAAACTCTGCCTGGCAAACATCTGGGAGACCCTCAGCTGGCAAATGCATGGGATCACACTGACAGATTACTAGTATAAATGACTGTGCTCCTGTGCCTGGAAGCCAGCTCAGCCACCATGGAGTTTACTAGCAGAGAACCAGCCATAAAGTCTCCGGCAATGACAAATAGAGGATCATAACTCATCCTTATTTCTTCAGAATGGGAATCCACTGAAGACAACTCAAAACACCAGGAGCCATTCTGTTACACTACATTTAGACCCATCTCCCCCTGCTGAAATGAATGCTCTTACTCCAGCATTTACTACTACAATCAAGTCATTATTCAGCCAGCAAATAGCCTCACATGTGTTTAGACAAAAAGCTTTTTGCACTCCCCTGTAGTATTCAGATGTCAGCCAGCATCAATAGCTGCGGATTATGGTTACATTAATCAGTTACATGGGACTTGCCCTCCTAGATCCCTGCATTTGCTAATATACCTAGCTCTTGCAGAATGGTAGGAGAGCCCTGTAAGGGATATTTACTTCTTTCAGGAAGACTGAACTTGATGATCTCCAGTGGTCCCTTCCAACCCCTAGCATTCTGTGAAAACAAAACAACAAAATCATCGCTTCAGCCAGCTGTATTTTTAGTGATTTTGGAAGGATCCATTTTTGCAAGTTTGGGTGGAAGAGCCTGTCCAAGAGCAGCACTGTTCTTAGAAAGAGTAAAGCAGACAGCTGCTGAAAACCAGGTCCCAGCAGTGCTGCAGGCTGAATTTGGAAACTGCACGGAATTTAGCTAAACCATCACCGTATGCTTTTGAAAATTGTTGCTGTAACAAAAAGTTAAGATTAGGTATTTAGCATTCAGATTTTCACATCTGGAAAAAGACATATCGAGCGAGTATCAATAGCTTTCAACTCTAAACTCTGCTAATAGTTTCTATGTCATGTGCTTCTCCAATGCTGCCCAGATAGCACTTGAATAGAGTTTCATCTTCCTCTGGAAGTCTGTCTCTGAATGGGTAAATGTCTACTAACCCTTTACAAACAATAATCTGAGCCTGACAGCAATATTAAAGGCTTACAGTGATGTTGATAATGCCCAACAATTTTAACAGAAATGTAAATTACTGGGCAGTTTCATTTCTGCTCTTTTCAAATCAAACTGAAGTAGAGTTTATCATTCTTTTGCCTTCAGATTTTTGGTGAACTTAGCTTGAACTCAGCTTACATTTTTATTAATCCTGTGTAATTTTTCCAGAAATCCCACTACTTCTCATTAAATCCAAACCATCTGTCCACAAGTTTTTTTAACACAGAACTGAACTTTTCCCTTTACACATCAGATTTATATGGTTCACGATCAATCTGAAATCAGAAGTCTGGTTCACATTCTGTTTCATTAGCTGCATGGCAAAAGGCTTATGAACTATTGGAAATGGATTAAAATATGAATACATTTCTTCTAATTGCATTATATCTTGAGGCAGATTTCAATAATCATATTTTTTCATGAGAGGCAGAATGGAAGAAGAAAACGTGGCTCTGGAAAGTTACAAAATGGTGAATGCCTTGTTTTCTAAGCAAGCGGCAAAGAGAGATCCACCTATTCCTCTGTGAGAGGAACATTTTGACCCTTTCCTCCCAAAGCTTTGTTGAAACTTTTGGTTTTAAGTGGACTCAAACTCAGCATTTTCCAGACAGAGGCACATGCATGAATGTACACAAAAGTCATTTTGGGGACAGGCGCCAAGTGGGAGCCTTGAAAACCCAGTCCTTTCAACACAGAAATAGGACTGAGGCAGAATGTAGTTGGTCTTGTATTAGTCCACTAGTTAGGCTAAATGTATGTGTACATCCACACATAGATAGCAGGGCAATTTGATTTTATACATATATATTAAAACCCAGCCAACAAAAATAGAAGAAGAGAAACACAGATCTAAAGATCTTGCCCAGATTGTTTCCATCCTGCCAGAATACTGCTGATGCAGTGTCAATACGGGGCTCTTGCTGTGTGGAGTGGGTCAGTGACAGAAATTGCCCAAGTGATTGTCATCGGTTGCTGGTTACTCAATATTTCCACAGTTGAAAGAGATATTATTATCTGGTTTGAGCCTGAACCAAGAAAGAGTATTTTAAGCCATAAAATCAGCTTGTTGAGACAAAAAATGGACATGAAAATCAACCAGCTTTAGTTACTTGCAGAACTCCTTTTTATTTACATCCCCGTGCAACTCCCTGCAGTGCAGATACCTTCCAAAACTTTGCTTACTAATCAAATCTCTTCTACTATCAACTTTATGCTGGAGATGATTGTTTATTTAACACCTTCCATAAACTTGATCTTCATTAGCCCCTAGAAATTGCCCTGCTGGCTCCAGAGACTATGAATTATTTCTGCTTCTTGGAGTCTACGGTATGAATGGGCAGTGCATTTTTACCCAAGGGCTTTGCAGCTTACTTAGCTGGATGGTGATCAAAATTATGAGGCTTTTCTTGAGGTACAAAAGAAAAAAGGAAGACATCTGCTCTACTTCTTTTCAGGTTCCCAGTCTATATCCCTTCACACTGAAGTTTTCCAACAGTATTATGACATATATGATTCCTATGTGCACATGCAGGACACTCCTGCAGCCAGGAAATTCTGTCTCCCATGGGATTCCCTTTTTTCTTGACCCTTTCCAGCCTTTATGGACCTGCAGTCTCTTTGCTGGAGCAGTAGCACCAGTGAGAATCAATAACAACCTCCAATAGCAGACACAAGACAGAGATCTATCTTTTAAAGGCTAATAGTATAATAAGAAAATATTACTGGTTCAAAAAGGCCAGACTCAAAAACACACATTGAGACAACTGCATCTTATTCAAAGGTCCTTCCCAAACTATCCTTGTGTATATTGCATCTACCTAAACTGCCAAGAGCACTGGCCTTAAAATGGGGAGAACAGCAAAGAAAGATCTTAGGCTTCGTGAAGGCAGCATGTATTCCTGTGCATACCACTTGCTATTAAAGCAATTTGCATTGATAGTTCCAGGCTTCATATTACAAACCTTGTGCTGTGTTGTGCTCTGCGCAGCCTGGCCTGATCACACTCTGCACAACCCCCCTGGTCCCACCACGTCCTTGACCTTCCATCCCTCGCCGGGGCTGTGGCAAAGCATTTGCACATGAGCAAAGCTCAGGGCTGGAATATATCCTTGCTTTTCTCTGTACAGTTTATAGCACTCTTCCCTCTTCCCTGTTAAGCGCAGAGGAGAAAAACTCTCTACTCCTAAAAGGCAATTTCAATATTCTATCTATATTAGGTTATGCCTCTACCTTGTTCTGCAGCATAGAGGGACACCCCAATGGGACCTGTAGACCACCCTTGGATTTTGCCATGGTTCTTAGAGCAGCTGGGCACCAGGGAATCATGCAGCCGTGCAAGCAAGGCCGTCTGTGACATCTGTGACACTGCTTCAGGGATACCCTAATGGAGGACCCACACACCGGTTCACAGATATCACTTGTGATACCAAATAATAACAATTTTTATTTACAAGGCTTCTTTCTGCCACTTTGCATTGTGTATTTTAGATTAGATTAGATAGCCCGCCCTGTTCAATGGGTTTGTGTTGCTGTCAGTAAATACTGAAGATGGCCAGCCTATGCCAGGCATTTGTGGAAAGGCTTGCATAATATTTGTTTCCACTTTCTAAATACATCTGTTCTGAGCTCTGCCTGGTGCCAGCAGGGTTTGCAGAATTAAGCCCAGGGGATCTATGAACTCAGAATTGCACATGCTTTTATAAATACCAAGTTTCATAACAGGCTTATGCAGTAGATAATACCCATCTGGATTATGGATGGGTACCAGTATTTGTCAGAAGCGTGACATTAGCATAACCTACAAAAGCACTTTTTTAAGAGTACTGGTTTTCTGTACTCCTCTTTTTCCCTGCCCTGCACAGTACATTGGTGTACGTGACATATCCCAGACTTACTCAGGACTATCAATATTCAGAGTTACAGAGGGCTAGGATAAAGTGGAGCAATGCACAGTGCAGCATAGACATAGGACAGTGGTAAATCAGAAACTGTATTGCTTTTCTCTTTTATGACCATTTCTTGCATGCCTTATATAAAGGCATTAATTTGAAATTATTTTGGAGATTTTACAATGAGGCATATAAATGCGGAAGAGCTCTACAAAGCCATCAACAACCAGTTCTTCTCTCTGCATAAATGTC
Source organism: Coracias cyanogaster (assembly GCA_033124195.1). Classification (NCBI taxonomy): domain Eukaryota; kingdom Metazoa; phylum Chordata; class Aves; order Coraciiformes; family Coraciidae; genus Coracias; species Coracias cyanogaster. The sequence continues at coordinate 147,891 of JAVSBS010011258.1, forward strand.
TTGTTTGCCCATAAATGGGAAAGAAGACACCCAATTCTTTGTGCAATAGGCAAGGGATGGAGATCAGACGCCAGGGTTTGAGAATACCAGGCCTCCAGCAGCAGCAGCCGCTTTCCCTCCCCATCTGGGAGGGACTGAAGAAAAAGAGCAGCTTAAACTCAGAGTTGCCTGGAGCAACACACGGGGAGTTTTCTGAGGAGGGAACTGTTGGCTGAGGTAGTTTCCACTGTGTTCAGAGAAGCAGAACTTCAGATGCATCCTTTTAAAATAAGGAAGATGACACTAAGGAAAAAAGGCTGTCCATTTTGTCATAATTTTGTCTTCTTTGTGTTTACTGCTTTCAGGAAAATGGGGAGACAGCTGTCATCTTCCTAAGGAAGCCCTATCTCAGGAAAGATAAAGAGTGAACTGGCTGTTGTGAGGCAGAGGAGTACAGACTTGCCAACTCGTTTGACATGCACAAGACCCAGTGTCACCCTACACACACATTATGTCACGGGGCTCAGTTCCAAAAGACAAGGACTAAAGTTGGTCAAGCACATTCATCAAAAGTTCAGAACGATAGTTCTCAATATGCTAGGCCTTGGGTGCTTAGAAGAACATTACTAATAGAGAGTATAGACAGAGTATAGTTTTAGATATCCATTTGTTTTCAGTCACAAATATCTCAACATGCCATTGCGGACCTTCCCTAGCCCAGAGTGTTTCACAGTGTGATATATGACTCTTGTCATGGGAAAAGCAATAGAGTTTATTATCAACAGTGAGGGAGTGCCTACGGTAGCGGCAGAATGATGTTAGAAAAGGTACTGTCTTAGAAAGACACCAAAACCCTAATTAAGAAGATGAAGCTGAGGTGACTCCCAACCAAAGGAACCTTGCTACAAATGCTGAGATGCAGCCTCCAGAGGAGCTCACACACATATGCTTTCCTGTTCTCTCACAGCAACAGCCATGGACTCTCAGGGGGTTCCAGCACAAATCTCTAGACCCTCCGAGAAGTACAGCTGACAAGACAAATGGAAACAGCACTCTTACATGACTTTACATCCTACAGCTTGATAGCTTTGAAGTAGTCTGCCATAACAACTGTGATCAATAACACAACCTGTTGAAATAGTTCAACCCACAGCTGGCTATCATCTGCTAACTTTATATTGGGGATGGCATCACAACATCTTGCAGTATTCTTTATGAGCACTAATACTTCAATATATTTAATTCCTACTAATAGCAACTGATTAGGAGAGATACAGCAGGATTGCAAAAATCAGCTGGATTTTTAGTCCCAGTTATGTGCTATTAAGGGGCACCTAAACTGTCAAGTGTCTGTGAAGAAGTTGAACTAAATTGTGTTTCTAAGTTCAGGATATATATTGCTAGTCATTGTCACAGGATAAAATTGAGAACAATATATTCTGAAATATTCAGTTTCTGCAGTTCCAGTGCTGCTTTTCATTGGCTGAAAACTCATTCTCAATCATATGAATATGAATCACATATTAAAAGACAAGGCAGTAGTGTGTGTGCAGTGGGAGCACTCTAAATGTTGATTTTGATGCACTGTACAATGCTGAAAATTATTTCTGTACTTTACATGGATAAACTGCTTTAAGAAGCAGTAAAAGTGTGAAAGGAAGAAAATTAAAGGGACAAGATCACCCATTATGTTATGTTATATTATTATTATGTTATTTTTGTATTATTACACCATATTTTTTGTATTGTGGTTTGACCTAAAGATTCTGGGTGAAGCTGTAACTCTATCAGGCTAAATCTAAGGAAAGGGAAGAATTGTACAGGTAGGAAACAGAGGCACAAAGGGACCTCTTTGGCACCAGAGGTAGAAATTCAGCATGGACATTCTGAAGCCCAAAGAGGTGCCCTGGTAATAAAGAAAGTAATAAGCCCTTCAAGGGCGTAGCTCACCTGATCTATTTTAGGACATTTACCACACCCAAGAGATGCCCATTTCTCCTCACTCACTCCAACTGAGGAATCTCAGGACCCTCAGCAGGATCTGGTGAGCTCCAAACCTGAGTGAACTCACAGCGCAGCATGAGAATCAAAATTAGTCTTATTTGCCTTCACTTCCTTAGCACCCTCACTTGTGGGTGCCTGCTCCAGTTTGCTCTCTCCCTCTTCTATTTCTGTCTGAAGAACTGAGTACAGACTGTGTCAGAGCAGAACATATCCTGACAAAATACTGCTAAGCTTTGATATTAACACTTAGATTCAGGACCTGCTTACAGGTGGGTACCTGTAGAAATACCTGTGAAAGTTTGTCTAGATACAGTGGATTATACCAGTTAAGGTTATGTATTTACTCCAGCTTTATAGTTTTTCTTCCTCCCTTGCCAACAATTATTCAAAATTACTAACATAAATGACTGAGGAGATACACATAAAATCATATCCAAAAGAACTACATTCAAAAAACAGTAAATCATGAGGCCAAGCACTTCAGAAATAGAAAATAAAAGAACTAAGTTTGTGTAATGTTTAACTCCCAGCACCTCCCACTTCCCTTGTGCACCTGCACTGCGAGTTACACACCTTTTTTATTTTTTTCCAAACAAGCATCTCCTCTTTGTACACTGAATAAATAGTTATTTATACTTCCTTTTTATTTGGTGCTGTTGCCTTGAGCTTTCTAAAGTTCATACCGTCAAAATACGCACCGATGAAAAAGTAGTTGCTTCCTCCAGGCTATTTTTGTGGCATTTTTCCCTACAGCATCTGCCTCAGTCTGTCAAGTATCTTTAACACAGAGTGGCAGTTTTAGCAATGCCTGTAGGGATCCAAGTGGAAACAAGTGGGGGCCTGAAGATTGTAACCAGAGAGGGGGAAGAAGGCAACAAGCACTACAAACAGCAGGGCCCAGAAGGGAGGTAGAAAGTTGGAGACCAGAAATAAGTGGGAGGGAGCCAGAGGTAGGAGATAAAATGAAGGCAAAGAAGGCAAAATATGGTGTACTCAAAACACTGGGAAAGAGGAAAGATCTGAGAGGGGCTGGCCAGAGTAGATGGGAGCAGAAAGGGACCTGGAAGGCAAAGGGAAAAGAAGCCCTCACACACTGAGGACCCAACCCTACAGAAACCTGAAGGGAGATGCTCCATCCCTCTGGTCCCAGCCACCCTGGCACTGTTGTGCCAGCATGTACTATCTGCTGCTTGCAGAGGAGATACACACCTGTAAACAGCAGTAGTCTTATCATTTTTTTCAAAGTAGGCAGGGCAACCATTTCAAAAGAAGTGCTCTTAGACGAGTCCACCTGGAACAGAAAAGAGATTTAGGAAGACATTCTGCCCTCTCTTGTAGTGATACTGGTATGATGATGATGTAATTGCTCTAGTCTCCTGCAGTTATGGAAAAGGAAAAGCAAGCCCTTCTCTTGGCAGTCCCATGTCACAAGAGTAAAGGAACACAGCTTCACATCTTGTGGTACCATCAAACAACCTGACAATTTTTAGGATCGACCCTCTGGGACCCACTTTGTCACACAGCAGTATTATTGACATCCATACTACTCACAGCATAATTCAGGTTGGAAGTGATGTCTGAAGCTCAGACCTAACTTCAAGGCTCAGGCCGATTGCTCATACCTTGTCCAGTCTCATTCTCCAGTCTCTCCAAGGCTGGAGGCCCCACAGCCTGCCTGGGACCCTGCTCTAATGTCTGATGACCCTCATAGCAATTTTTTTTCCTTATACCTAACAGGAGGTTCCTTTTCTGCAACTTGTGGCTATTGCCTCTCATCCTTTCACTGTTTACCTTTGAAAGGAGCATGGCTCTGTTGCCTCTCACTCTCCCAGCAGAAATCTGAAGAGCACCATGAGCTGTGCCTGCAGAATTCTTTTTTTCAAGCTGAACAAAGAGGCAGCTAGCCCCATTTTCTTTGGGTGTGCCACTCCCTGGCCATACCTCCTTTCTCTGGAGTCACTCCAATTTTTCAGCATCTCTGTCATGCCAGGGCATTCAACATCAGCTGTAGTACTCAGATGCAGACTCACAATTACCTCACCTAGGAAAAACCCCGTCTAAGCCTCCTGGCTACACTACATGGTTAGCATCGGTTATCATGTAGCTACTACCATTGCAAGCACGTGCTGTTGACCTAATGCTCAGCTTACCATCCACCAGAGCCCAGGCCTTCTTGCTACAAAGGCTGTACCTTAGCCTGCTGGGGTCTGTCCCATGTGAAAAACTTTGCACATATCTTTTTCTATCAGCCATGAACTTTGCTGATGGCTGATATCTCTAACAATTATTAATCCAGACAGTTAATGATTCCAAGAGCTAAACCACATTTGACAGGCCACATGCAATCTAAACCGAAAGTGCCACGTCACACAGTGAACCTAAGGCCATACCACTGTCACTTATGATTTCCTTTTGTTGTCACGTTTTTGTCAGTCTTTCCCTGTCCCCAGACATGTCTGGTATGTTGCCAAAAGTAGTTTCTCTCTCAATGAACATTTGTCAATAGCCAGCAAGTGTTTGCAGTGGCAATGAATGGTAGATTTGGAGACAGAGTGAAGAAAGCAACTGGTTAGCACTGAATGGCAAAGTGCCTGATCTAACATAAATGGGTTATCACATTTTTTAATTGCTTTTGCCAGTGATATATGTTCAAACTGTTGAAGCCCTCAAATTAAATCTTGTTTTTAATAACTTCAATTAAACAATTTTTGAGAGATCCAGATTCTAAAAGGGACTCTGAAAAACAAATTAACCCAAGATTAAAAACGCTCAGTTGTGGCATAGGATTGTAAAAGAGAATGTGATAGAACTATTTTGAACTTTGTGTTGTCCCTCTCATGCGTATTTTCAGTCTTATCTCCTTACTGGAAAATGTAACACTCACTTGATTTTCAAGTACTTGGTTTTATTTTTAAATACTTCTTCTGAAATTTAAACACCACACACAGAGTCTGTTGATGACTTGGCATACACGATTGTATTTTATTTTTAGTATCATGACAGATAATTTCTAAAACAGGGATTCTGAATAGCTATTCCTCATAATCTGTAATGTTTTACTTGTAGTAAGCCTGCATGACACAGTAAAGAATGTTCCCTTTCTTGGGAAAGTACTCTATGGCTTATGAAATATTTTTGTATAATAACATGGATATAGATTAATTTAAACAGGTACATCTGCAAGTACCACCAGTTTTAATTCTAAACAGCAAATACAAAATTCCAATAAATCTATGCATATATCCTGCCTGAAAATGTTCTGGAATCTTTTTTGTGGTATTGAGTTTTTCTTTGACAGTACATAGAAGTGCTTGACTATTTTTTTGACCATATTGCAACTTGTCTACACTGCTGGTACTGATTAAGAAAACCCTAGTTTTTAGCTCATTTATGGGCACATAATAAAGGAAAAGTACAGAGTGGATGAACTAACAGATCAAAATATTGAAAATACTACAGTGATCTTTTTGAGAACTGGATCAAATTGAGTCGACAGGGACTAAAACACTTTATATCGTTATTCCTGTTAAACGCCTACAAAATAAAAGGGGTCTTTAACAGCATGGACCAGAGCCAATGATTCCATCTCATAGTATCTTTCAAGGTAATTAAATTAATTCTTTTTCTTCTTTAGAAAATAAGCCCATGCAGATCTTTTCATAGAAAGTAACTATGTCCTATTATTCTTTCTAAAAAATATCCAAATGTATAGAGTTTCCATTTAAATCTGTCTTTAGCCAGAAGGCTACTTTAGGTATCTTAAGCCCTCTCATCAAAACCCAGGATGTATTCAGAAATAAAGCATTTACATTAAAGGAAACACAAAGACAAAAGTATTTTAATTCTGAATTTTAGTTTCAGTTGCTAATCCCACCAGACTTGCAGATATTCTATGATTCTGATCCTGAGGTTGTCAGGGAAGAGGCTAAAAGCTGGAGGTGAGTAAGGTCTGAATCGACAATATAGTGAAAAGTGACCTTGTAATGTAATATCCATAGGATTCTAAACCTTCTATCTTAATAGGACCAGAAAGCCTGCAGGGAAGAGCAACAGAGATAATCACAGTTACTGAATGGCTTTCATTAAAAACAAAAAATAAATAGGGAGGAGATTCAAGGTCTTTGGATTGATAGATGGATAAAAAGCTACACTGCACAATGGGAGGTTAATTACCACACTGAATGGACAATACAGGAAGACACTTTATGAAGTATCAATTTAATCAAGATAGACATAATGCAACTTCTCATGGTTGTGATACACATAAGATATTCTCTATCCAGCTATGGCAAAGCAAAATGTCATTGGGACCTGGGACTAGCATTCAACTGGATGAGCTTCTGTAAGCAGGGCAGCTCACTTCTTACAAGACTCCAATTCTCTCTGATAGCATTTTTCAAAATATATTAAAAACATATTACCTTAACATATGTGCAACTGGGAAGAACTAGCCCTTGTTGACAGAGGCAATTTGACATAAAGCAGTTAATCAGTTTGAGGGCGTAAACAGCCAATCTGTAGCAGAAATCACAAGTGAGCCCTTTTCTCCTAAGTCTTGTGCCTTCTCCTGAAAACCTCTGCTTAAAGTTGTTACTCATGTTACACATAAACTACTTTTATGGTCATTAGGAAATCAGTACATGCTATGCATCATCTGCTACCTGATGGAGGCTAAAATCTCTTTCTCACTGAAGGAGTAAGACCTAAATAAACATGCCACAGCCAACTGATAGATCCCTGTGCAAAAGCCTGATGGAACAACTTCATAAATCTTCTGAACAAAGTTAGGCATAACTGCACGAGATGGGAACATCTCGATTAAACCATACTCATTAATGCCACAATACTTACACTGCAGTTCTCACTGACAGCTGGTCTTTTCATTTAGAAGTGTGTTTTCTACGGGACATCCAGATCAAGCAATAGAAGATGTGTAACACTTTTGCCAAAATGCCACAAAGAGGTGAATTGGGAAAGCACGTAAAGGAAACATATACCCAGAAGTCAAAGTGCTTAAGTAACAACCTCACCAAAGTGTCCAAGCTGGGTATGTGACAGTGGGCTGGAAATCTGGGCAGAAGACTATTTAAAGTGAGATACCAAGAGAATTTCCTGCATTGGGTAGGTTTCCAATGTCCCAGCAACAACCTTCCCTGTGATATTCAAGTACACCTGTCAAAGCTAGGTGGACAGAGCCTGAGGCACTGATACTGTTGGCATTTTGCCTTTCCACAGAAAATTTTCATACAAGGAATGAATATTAGCTTGTCATGGTTAAAGGGTTAGGAAGAAGAGGCATAGGGCTAAAAAAATGGCTAAATTATGACTCCCTTCCAGAGGGAAATACCTAACAGTAGCCATAAGTCATAGCTTTCAAGTAGGACTTCACCATCTGAAAGTGAAATGTAGCTTCAAGGACTTCAAGATTTGACTTAGGTTTCCCACTGTTCAAGGCAGTATTGCCAACGTGCATTATACAAGCAAGCATACAACAGAGAGACCTTGTGCAGAAGCTTCCTCCACCCATTGACTACTCACATTGTAGAAGTCCTCAAAAGCAGGGAGTTCTTGTTTTGTGAGCCCCCATTGACATTTGTTCTTCCTTGCAAAAGGAAGAAACCTAGTGAGTAACCTAGATGAAGATGTTATATGCTGAAAACTAAGAAACATTACATGAGAAGAACAAGGAACTCTCTTTACTCACTGGATAGAAAAATGGATTTTGGGAAGGGAAATAAGTGCTAGAGAGCCAAAGAAAGTTAAGGCATCATCTGAGGATTTCTAGTATAAACATGATCACTGGGACTTCATGATCAACTTGCTTCAGCAATTTATATCTGCCCACACCTGGGTAAACTGGAAGCTAAATGGTCTCTCACTCATAGTCAATTGGCAGATTTTTGAAAAAATAAACAATTATGGCTAAAGGAAAGGGAGCCTCTTTCTACTTCCCTTAGCAAAGACCATCTTTGCTATGAATAATTCTTGCAATAAATGGAAGATAGATATAGATGCTTGCTTTTTTGTATCTACTAGGCTGAGGAGCCCTCCTTTGCCCCTGGAATGGCCAGGACCATTTCATTCTGTATCTTCCATTTATTTTAGAGGGAGTGGGGAGGTTTAAAGTGAGAGGGACTGTTTTCATAATCTCAAAAGGAACTCAGTGTCAAACTCCAGCTATCCTGAAGAGGCTTGTGCACAGAAAATCTGCACTTGGATATTCCAGTTTGAAAATCTGAAGACATCTAAGCTAGGTCAATCAGATGTTCAGATACTAGAATCACCATTTGCTTTAGAAAATTGACTCAAGGCCTCTGATGCAGATATTAGACTGAACACTGAAACATCCAGTCCAAGCACACGGGATTCAGCTACACCAATTCAAGTGCAGAATGAGAACCTCTTTGACAAAATGCAAGCGTCTCCTTGGGATTCCTATGTGCATCCAAAGCTGTGTTTCTGGGTTGTTCTGGAAAGGCAAAAATGTACAGGTTTAGCCCCAGGTTAAGTCTCAGACTAATACTGTAGATAAATTTGTCTCACTGACTAAGCTACAAAGAAAAGGAATTGAGTAAGCAGAATGAACAGAAATAGCAAATGAGGACAATAGATGTAAATCTTGACATGACAATAGAGTATATAGGACAACATAAAGAAGAAGAGAAAATTACCTTGATTGTTTGGACATACTTAGTTAGAGGATGGGGAAAAGAGAAGAAAAAGAAGCCCCACAAATACTGTTTTCAGTTCTTAAAATGGAGATATTTATTTGTTAAGATAATTAAATCAAAATTATAAATAACATAATTGTTACCTTTGGAAAATTCCATCAAAATTAAACAAACCAATGAGCCTGTCCCTTCTGATCATGCTTATTAAGAATGTGCAGCTATGAAAAAGGGTATGGACTACTATAAAATTGAGATTTGTTTCCATCCACTTGCACGAATATTATAAATAAGACTTTCCTTATAAAAATCACATGAGATGCTTGTGGCATATTTTGTAAAATGCAACTAGAAAAAGACAATATACTGTCAATAAATAATACATTCAATAACAAAGCAATTTTTGCTATTGAGAGACATCTAGACATTTTGGGGTACAGTCACCATGAAACCACCTGAAAAAGAGACATTCTTCAAAGAGCACTGCACACTAATTGAAAATGAACAAATTCTACTGACATAATAGAAAATACATTATTGTGGGGCACAGAAAGATAAACCCTTAGTCCTTGTAACAGTGTTAGCCGACAGCAAACATTTGCTACATTGGAGAGAATTAGATCGAAGCCCTAATCACAAGACTCTAAACAACAACACGCTGTGATGTTTAACACACTCCACACAAGTACCTTTGCCCCTGAATATGCCAAAATGATGGTCATTCAAGGAGATGTTTACCCAAGTGCTCACGTCATTTTGACACAACAGCCAGCCTGTAAAGCTTACATACATCATAAATGATACATTAAATATTACATGCCAATCACTGGAGGTAAGACATGGAATTATGCAACCTCAGAGGCATAATGGTTTGCTTATCTACTTTAAAACCATCTCAAGACATTGAACTACCACATTACCATCACATTTTTCAATAAACTGGGTAAGATAAGAAGGAAAGCAAATCAAAGTACTAGAATTACGCAAGGGCAAAATTCACCAGTTAACACTAACATCCCACATCACATTGCTCCTTTGGAAATATTGTGTGAGAGAGCAAAAAGGGCAATTATGCTCAGTCTCTAAAGAGACAGGAGACACCTTGCAGTCTGTTCTGCCTGGGCTATTGTACACCAGCATTACTATAAACCACAGACTAATCCCAAGTCAGCTTGTTTTAACCAAGCACTGAGCTCCTTGCAAACAGGTATTTATGGTATGGTATGTTTCTCCACAGATTCAAACATCACTTGCTTGAACACTCCACCAGGAGGAAGGCTTGCGCTCTCTCATAGCCAGCTTCACAGATAGGGTCAGCTACAAACATGAGGTCCGAGATGTGTGGACTTTATGACAGGGAAGGTGAGAGCAGGGACCTTGCAGCTACAGGTGGAGGCACGCAGAAGCCAATCATGACCCTTCAAGCAATGCTTCCTGGGCTGCTTGCCTTAAACTATTTTGTTCCCAAAGCAAAACACTAGGGAGTTGGTATAACCCCAGTGATGAGCCACCTGTGGGTTTCCTGGGTCCCTGTGGCTGGGCAGGTATTTCAGGATCACTGCAACTCTGGGATAAGTGAGCAAACATCAGTCCCTCCTGAAATCACTGACTTCTCATGAATACCTCAGTCAGGTAAATGCAAAATTAATAACTTTGAAAAACATTTGCCTGGTCCATTTATGTTCCAGTCAAGCTCAAAACTCGCTCCTCAAGTTGTGTGCATGACTGCACCTACAAGAAATGGAAGGGAACTCAGGGCATTTTAGCTTGCACTTGCAGCCATAAGCAAGCAGCAAACTGTACCAAACCACAGTCACTTACTTCCTGGCACAGGAACAGACTACTGAATTGCATGGGCAGGAAACACATGGTATGGCATCATCGGTGAGCCTGACTAATTTCCCAGCCAGTGCAGCCCTATGAGCCCACACCTGGGAATAAGTCTGATCTGCTGGAAATGAAAATAGATTTTCCCTTACAATGCTGGAAGTGTATTTAACTTTAGGAAGAGAGTAGTTTGTTTGTTACCATCCTAATGGTAAAGCTTTACATTATCAGAGGCTTTTACCTTATCAGAATCTGAGTCCGATGTGAATCAGGAGATACACAAAAGAGGATGTGGTTCACTGCAGAAACTGCTAGAACTTCTCTTTTCAGTATTTTTACACTACAGAGCTCATACTAATAATCCAGCGCATAGACACAACATTCAAATAAAAACACATGCAGTCTTTTACATTCATGGTCACCCACATGCTACGTTTCACAGTTCATTATCAAAGCAATGTACCACTCTATAAAAATATCACAGTGAGGCACCTTTAATTTCCTTCGTATCTTTGTTTGTTTGCTTTTCTCTGGAGCTTTCTGAAACAGGCATATGGAACCAGCATTGACACAGGTTAAAGCAAGATGTCTGGTATGCACAAGAAACAGAAAGGTTTAGAAATCCTTGAAGGACTTCCAAAGTGACTGCAGGATTGCTGTGTCACCTTGAACTGCCACAGCTGGAGAAGATGAAAATGGCTCTACAAGATTTCAGTTGCTAACTTAGATACTCATAATTATCCTTAAATATGTCTTAAAAAAAAAAAAAAATCTATGTTTCTAAATAAAAACAGGAAATATTTCTATCCTATGCTCCGGGTGAAAAATCAGAATTTACAGCAAACTTTGCACTTCCAAACTTCTTGCTCTTGACCTGTAAGTGCCTAAAGCACGGCATGAAAACACTTTGCACTGTCTTTTCTTCCACAACAAAGGAAAAAGAGCCCTCTTGCTCTTTGACTGCTAAAGCTGTTGCACTTGAAGTTTCTGCTGCTTTCAAGATTGCCCAGCGCTTGCTGGCTCATCCCTCAGCACACGTTTCAGCTCCGCGGCAGTGCAGAGCTACTTGGCCAAAAGGAGCTCCCAGCACCCAGCTCTGGTGATGAGCTGCTCAGGACTGGGAAAGACAAGCCAAGGGATGACAACACCATGCCCCATGAGTTTCCAGCTACTTCTCAGATTCAAAACTATCCTCCCCAGCAGGGCCAGCTGCCCATGCCACGTCCCTGGGAGGAAGCACGCAGCAAGAAGCAGATGGCAGCAGCTATCGATAGCTGTGACCATCCTGCACACTTCATCCCAGGGCTCATATCACCTTCCACTGCCCTGCTGGCTCTCCTCTTGTCCAGATAGACTGTGAGCACCTAGCAGCCCTGGGACTACCCCACACCCCTGTGCCAGCCTGGCCCCACTGCTCAGCACAAGGTACAGCCCTGGCAGCATCCCTGAGCATCACCCAAAGCCTCCAGAGGTTCAGGAGCCAGAGCTTGCCCTCTGCCCACAGAACAGGTATTCAGTGCAAGCAAGACGAGCCGCAGGCAGTGGTTTTTAAAGCCTTGCTTTCTCACTCAAACAGTTCTTCCTCAAGAAGAGGAGAAAACACCCTTCACTAAAAATGCAGACTACTAGTAAACTCTCCAGTGTAACAGAAACCTTACCAAGTATAATTCCTGTACATTACACATAGTAATAATTCAGGTACTGGACAAGAATCTGAGAGATATTCCCTAAGAGGCAAACAAAAGAAAAAAGTAATAAGGTCAATGGAAAGAATACACGTACCAAAACCAGGAGGACAACTAGACTGATACTGACCCGAATTGTTTATATCCTTGTCTGATCTTGTAACTTCCATGAGATTAAATGAAAATAAAAAATACTTTTTATCACCATGGTAGTTACAGGCCATTATTAAGAAGGTCTACTAAAGACTCCTTGTTTTTCACTGAGGTTGAAAGCACTTTTAGAAATGAATTTATATTTTATATTGCCCGCTTGACTTTGAGTGCACCAAGATATTGCAAAGATTCAAGATTTGACTGTGTGCAATTTAGGCTAAAACCCAAAGACTCTTACAGCCAGACAGGCTTTTATGAAAGCCAGAAGAATTTTCAGTTCTCAAAGACTTTCAATGGTTAAGAGGAAGATAATATGTGGAGACTTCTTTGTTGATCACCATATATAGTGTTATGTAAATAAGATACTGTGCACAACACAGGAAAAAAGCATTAGACCAACATTGTAAAGGCAATCAGCATCTGAGACTAGAATTGAGCCATAAATTGTCATTAAAAAAAAAAAAAAAAATCAAGAAAGATTCCTTCCTTGCAAAAACTACCAGAAAGGAAAAATGGCAGTTGAATAGCAGGGGGAAAAGATAATATCATTACATCAATAAAGTCTAACAAAATTATTTGGCAATGAGTGGAAACATTAGCAGGCATCAGATCCATCAGGGACAATAAATTACTTGAGGATATCTAATTCCCAGATACAGCCAGTTAATGGTGAGATTTCACATTGTAGAAAAATTCGTTTTTCATTTTCACTTGGCTCATACAATATACTTGACAGATAGAGCAGCACATGGATAATTTCTATGCAACTTGTTGAAACCAGGATATGACTTAGATCATTATTTGATTTCAGACTGTGACATCTAAGCAAAGCAGATGTTTGAAATGCAGTAAGATATCTGCCTTACAAAAACCACCAGTGAACAGCACAAACTACTCATGATCTATACCTGTGGAAAAAAATCAGTAGTTTACAGAATAGTAACCTTTAATTAGATAGTATAACCTGACATTGCTTTAAAATATCTTAATTTAAAATTTTCATAGGATAAATTCCCTCAGGTGTGAGAAGAGACAGCTGCTTAAAACCTAGGCAATTCTATTTATTTGACAGGAGTCAGAACAGTAAAAGAGAGCAGAGAATTTGGCTTATAAATTGAAGTGCAGGACAGAGAAAAGAAAACCTTATTTTCTCATTAAAATGCATGGCTCTCCACTTTCCTACAACCTATGTATTATCTGAAGGTAATGTACTTATTGTACGTACTAACAATGAGAGTGGATTTTAGCACAGAAGCATAAATTCAGTCAGATAAAAAAAATCACATCAATCATAGAATACCAGAATCATCTGGCCCAACCTTTCCTAGGAAAAGCATGGTCTAGACAAAATGGCCCAGCACCCTGTCCAGCTGAATCTTAAAAGTGTCCAATGTTGGGGAATCCACCACTTCCCTAAAAAAGGTTTGTTCATTTGTTTGTTGTCACTGTTCAAAACAGACAAACCTTTATATTTCATAAAATTTCTGGCTTTTTTCACTTCACTTCTCCTTCACCTGACTGAGAAATGACTGCAGGAAGAAAAATTTTGGAGTAAGTGGTATTGGGACTAAGAAAGCCTTCATTTTAATTCTGAGTTAAGAGAGTAATTAGTACTAGTACGATGTGAAATACTGCATACAAGCTTGCTTGCACTCAGTATTATTAAACCTGAAGTGACTTACATCTGGTTTTAGGTTTAGAGCCCACAGAAAAGTGCACTGTAATGCAGAGGAGATTTTAAAGAACTTGTGAACACAGCAGGTTTCATCCCAATACAACATGAACTGAGGGAAAGAGAAGCAAAAGAATAAAGACCTAACATCTGTTAATAACGTTAGGTCCCAATTCAGCACAGCATTGGAATATGTGCTTGCATCCCTTTATGAGAAAGTCTGTTTCATCTTCCGTATTTATCTCTTTTCTGATCTTTGTCTGGTTCTTTAGACACCAAAACAAAACGGCAGTATATAAACAGCAACAGACTTCAGGAGATCTGAACCTCTGTCCGAGTTTGTTTTTCTTTGTTGACTACATTTGGACTGTAACATTTTATTTTTTTATCTAAGGACATCAAATAGAGTAGTCTAAAACTGGAAGCTTTGCATTAGTATGGACATGAATACAAAGCTAGAAGTGCAGAGTAACTTGAAAACCAGGGCAAACACTCATATATCTCTAGCACAGTTTATTCTGTTATTAGCGTATTTTAGGAGAAAAAAGGGGGATCTTTTTTCACATGTAAAATTTGTGCAATTTTTTTCTCGCTAAATGATTTTAAAGTAACTCTTCAAGACACTAATCAGTGTTTTGAGCTGTAAACTTCAGGCTATCAGCTATTTTGTTTATAATCATATGATTCTGTGCCTATATATTATTTAGGTAGTCTACAGAGACCTCTAAAAAGGGTAAAGAGTTCTGATTGACACTTCATTTTCAATGCAAGCTGAAGAGCATGAACAAAAGAAAAATCTACCGTTTCTGCCTGTGCATGGAACAATTCTTGGAAATGCTTGTGGGGTAGGAGTATCAAGTGCGCTGAATGCTGACCTAATCCAATATTGGCTCAGTGGGCATTTAATTATTGATATAAACAAAAAGAAAGTGTTCTTTGGAAGTCCTTGCCCTATGTAGCATCAGGCATTCACCTTCCAGTGACCTCCTCTTATATACAAGTCTCATACTCAGATAAAATGTCTTTTGGATATGGACAGGTCTGTTTTGTAACACGCCAAACCATGAAGCGTGACCAAATGATACATTAAAGGACCTATTTCCAGTCATTTCAATGTTCATTTCAGTTTTCAGTGCATTCAAAGTCTAGTCCTTCAGAATTAGTCAATGTACCATCTCCAAGATTAAAATCCATGCTTGAAGAGCCCTTGCAGAACTAAGCGATACCACTCAGTGTATGGGAGACATCAAGCAGGCAGAGCTGTGGCTAAAATATCATTTTTTTAATTGTCAGTGCAGCACACTGTAACATCTGCTGAAAAGCTACAGCTTAAGAGGCAGCAATCAACTCACATGTTTGCAGGAGCCCTGCCAGACGACTCCAAAACAGAGTTCTCCTGAAAACTATAGACATCTTTCATCCGTTTTGCTCCGCATACTATGGGTATCTGAAAAGAAAACTTGCACTCTTGAAAAAAGGAGTAGTTATTTTCAGTGCACATAGGGATTATTTAAAAAGTGTCCAAGCATTTTCTTTAACAACTAATACATGCAGAGAAGAAAAAGAAGTTGTGATTATGGCACTCTTGCAGCACACTGAGATCCTGGTTGAAGGCATCTGAGCAGGGACTCAAACATGGGTCTCTGTGCTCCAGATTATACTGTGCTAATAAAAATATCTTTTTCCTCTGTGCGTCTATTTTTAGTGAAAATGTTTCCTTTACTACCAAGGTAATCGCATAGTAACAAATCTTGCAGAATATGTAGATTTCCCTAACTTCTAAGGGAAGCTTCCCTAAGCTAAGAATTTAGCTTAAATTATATTATGCATCTGTAATTGCTCCTTTCCAATAAACAGATAATAGTGCAACTCATCTTTGCTGTGGGCCCCATCTGAGCAAAACAATTCATTGAATATACAATTAGAAATCAACAGGAACTATTCAAAAGGTACTTTAGTGTTTTACTGAACACCAGCTTATTTACAAATCCTGATAACAATTACTTGTGGTGTTTGCTTTCTCACGTTCACTTTGGATTCACTCACAACAGTAAAATCTAGTCTAAAAGAAAAAAGAGTTTAACTTGGAAGATGGAGACATCCAATAACACAGTACATTCCAGGCGGTCTGAGTGTGGAAGGTTCACTTGCCTTAGAGGGACCCAAACAGGATATTCAGCTCAAGAGAAAGCTGACCAACACAATAGCAGCAGGGAGTACAAGTAGGATATTTTAAGATGCAGTTTTAATAGGCCCTTCTGAGACTTTCCAGGGATCAAAAGTGTTTCAGGGTAAGAAGAAGGCTGGTCTCCAGAGGGATGAGCTGTCATCATTTCCAGTCAGCCCAGCACTTCTGACTGTGAAGTAGGAGAGCGCTAACCTTGACACAGGTAATTATCTAAGACTTGGTCTGCAACAACACTTGCTGAATTGTACCCGTGGAAGATCTCAGTGGAGCCACTCCAGCGACAGCCAAGTCCCAGAAGCAGTCAACAGCCTTATCCTTACATGCTATTGCCCTGAACGTACCTGCTGCCGTCAGGTGGGTGAGGACTACTTGCTGTCTCTGAGTGCAAGTGGCATGCCAGGGTTAGCTGAACTCAGCACACAGCTGAACTCCCTAGGCTGCACTGGCATCATCTACATGAGTTACTGGGAGCAGGTCACCGACCCGCATCCCCTGTGCTGTGCAATGCCTGGGCACTGGTTAGGGCAGAATTGGTGAGCACCTGACAACACCACAGCAGTAAGCTCACAAGCAATCCATTAGGGAAAACGCTTAAGGTTGTGCTCTGCCCTGCACAGCTTAGCCTTACGGACACAGCCACGCTGTTTTCACAGTCCTGCAGAGGCCTCTGAAGGCAACCCATGTTCAGAAAAAGCATGAATCACCATCTGAAGGTGCCTGTCTCTCCAGATTGTACAGAGAACCCATGCAAGCATTTTCAATTAACAGTTTTTTCTTTTTTTTCTACAGTTGAAAAGACAAGGAGAGATTCACTTTTAAGTATATGCATTAAACTGAAGAGGCTGTATACACTAGGGCTCAACCTGCTGTAATAAAAACTAAAGAAAATGAATAATCAGGGAGGAATAAGTAGCTGTTTAAGTTCTCATTGCTGCCAAAGAAATATCAGCTGGGAGAATAGGTTAAGCCTCCTGTTGGGTACTTGTGTTACGCTTAGGAAAATGAGTTTGCTAATATTTAACAAAAAAGCCAGTAAGTCTTTCACGGATTGTTCTGTTCAAAAACTACCAAAAAGTCAAACACCTGATCAATTCCAAGTGACAAAACCTGAGAATTCAAGGAAAGAGGTGCTATTTTACAACAGTCGCTTTGAAAAACACAGCCTTCTTCCATTCTCTTTCCATTCTCCAGTGATGGAATTACCAACACCTAACTGAAGTTTGTATTTTCAATTTGGAGCAAACTCTTGTTGGATTTATCAATGCCTCAGAAAAAAAGATGGTTCAAAATGACAACATAAATGAGCTATCTTACAGCTGATTTTTAAACTCACACTTCTAACCCCAAGGAGGATGGTCATCAGGAAGGACAGGTCAGAGATATCCTTTAGGATGACTTCTTGTGGCACACATACAAGTTCACATGATCCCAAAGGGAGATCTGATGAAACCGCATGACATTAGAAGCAGGTCCCATTAGGGAGGTCACAGCACACCAGGACAGCGACAGCCCTCAGAGCACTCCCTAAAGAGCCATGGAAGAGGTATTTCTAGACAAGGTCTGATGAATTTTGTTTCCTAGGAAGTATCAGCAACAGGAAATCCTACCACTTCATTTCATGAGGAAGGCAGTGACTCAGTTATCCTGGTTAGTCCATTTTATATGTGTTTGGGGGAAGGAGTGGCAGGAGAGAAGGGAAAGATAGATAAGCTTTTAATCATCATTCTTTGTTCAACTCTATTTCCCTTTCTGTTTAATCAGTTTCCCCTCCTCATAGCTTTTTGCTTTGCTGCCATCCTGCAGAAAACTATCAGTAGGTCCTAGGTAGTCCATTTGTCACAGTCAATACTATATTAAAATGTCCTACATTTGCTTAGAACTGAGGATCTTTATCAAGAATTGCTACACTCCAATTTGTTACACCACTGATTTGATCTTCCTTTTTTCCAGCATCCTCCAAGTCTTTAAGAACTGTCTGTCCTTCACATAACCTGGACTTCTTCCAATACTTACTAATCTATTGAGTTGAAGAAAAGAACTAAAGCAGGCAGCAAATGGTAAGATAGCATTTACTTCCTTCGTCATCCTCACTTCTAGAGCAAAAGTTTCCTCACTCATGTTCTCCTTACTAATTACAGGCACGGGTGAGTCAGATATTAAACCAGTTTACATGAAGCTGTATAGAGGAAGGGTTTTACATAACTATCACAGTTCAGACATTGTTTAAAGAAGCTTTGTTTCAGATCCCACAGAGGTGCAAACTCAGCAGGTACATTATGACAACATTTTGACTAAGTTAACAAACAGGTGAAAGTAGTCAAGTTGACAAAACAGCCAGTATTTCTATATTCTACAAAAGTTAAGCTGTAACAGAGGCTTGAACTTTTTCATTTTGTAGCTGGTTCATTCCAAACAAAATCTTCATAGAATCACAAGATCATAGAATCATTCAGGTTGAAAAAGACCCTTGGGATCATTGAGTCCAACCATCAACCCTACTCTACAAGTTCTCC
>JAVSBS010011259.1:0-61483 GCA_033124195.1 Coracias cyanogaster
GAAAGAGGGGATTCTGCTGGTAAGTTATCTGCTCAGATTGCAAAGCTCCATTTCAGAAACAGAACATTTATTTTTCACTGTTTTTTCCATAAGGTTAGGTCAGAGAATATTAGTACCTCTATAGTTCCTATCTATTATTTTAGTTTTATCTGTTAATATTCATTAGCAGTTTTCAGTGAGTTTGAGGATTTTCTGTTGAGCCCATGATTCAAGAACTTTAACCTGCACTTGACATGCTCACCACTGGCAACTTTCTGGGCTAAACCTAGGACCTGAGAAGGGGTTGAGTTGTAGATCTAGATCAATACCTCCCCATCCTGTCAGGTTTATGTTTTTTGTACATGAGGGTTTTTTAAACACACACTGAAAAATTACATAACGCTGTAGAGAAGATTAATTTTTACAGTTCATCACTTGAATCTATATGAGTACATGCTGTAAACAGACTCTGAGCATGCCCACTGAAAAGAATTATAGCAACTTTGCCAGTTGGAAAGTAGTAGGTTTTAACCTTTTAATTACTTAAATGCTTTACAAAATCAGACTGTTCTTTGCAATTCCCTAGCCAAATCAGGAGAAGGTTCAACAGACAGTGCTAACATGAGCCTCCCGCTGCTCTTCCAAAAAACTATGATGCTAATGCAAGAACTTATTGCTGTTGTCAGCACAGGAGGTGGCAATTAGTCTGCACCATGATCCAGCACGTGAATTTGGGGATCGTGAACAAAATAAGGAAATGTCAGCAGAAAGGAGACAGGTAGTCATCAGGAGAAATGGTATTTTGTTCTTTCTTTAACCAAAGGACAGCCTCACGCACAGTGAAGCATGGGAACACAAGTCAGCTTTTAGCTAAAGCTTGATTTAAAACTCATAAAATGTAGCCTATTAGTAGCCTCAGTGTGGCCATAAAATTGTGAGAAAATTTGAGGAGTGACTGGTCTGATTTAGTACAAATATCCCACTGCAAAATAAATAGCTGCATCTCTTCCTAAAAGTGGATGTGTAAAAATTAGCATAATCGAATATATCTTAAAAATATGTTAAAGTGCATACAGCATCCCTAACAGCCATTCATATTAAGTAGAGCTGCAAGCCCAGGGTGCCTTTATGGAAACACTAATCTGTAAGCATCCGTAAGCAATGAAGGGCCCATCACTTTGTAACAATGCAGTAAGCAGCAGGAAACTCTCATACACATTTATTCACTTACCAATGTGCTTCTAGAAGAACAAACTTTTTCTCAGTGAATTGTTCTTGTAATAAATCATGTTGCTATTGAAAGAAGCTATTAGCCAATGTCACCGTGAGTGCCATCAGAACAAAGTATCAGTACTGTCAGTAAGCAGTAGTCTTGTTGAATTCTCATTAAATTACAGCAAAGGATCTCAGATGTTTTAGATCACAATTCCCACGGGATTGTACTGCTTAATTTTTTCTTATCCTTGTTTTGTCTCCTCATAGGCTTTCACTGACTACTTCACCCAAGGCTCTGCAGAGTTTAAGCCAGGGCTCTCTGTAGGAGCAGAAGTCTGCCCCATCTTCCACTTCTGGTGCAGAAGATGGAACTGGCTCTAAAACATCTACACACTTCAAGGCTACATGTTACCTTTCATCAGAGGCCATGGGTCAAACAGATTAAGTGTTTGGAAAGAAAAGGAACCCAAAAAATCCTCTCTTCTATGAAACAGAGGAAAATAAGTACATGTCTTCTTTCTATATCCACAACTAATACTGCTTGTTAAGAGAAAGACTTCCCCAAGATCAGTGAAAATTCTTAATCCCTACTGAGCTATATGGAAGGAGGGAAGAAAAAAGAAATAAGAAAAAGGAAAAAAGAAAAAAAAAGATAAAAGAGGATGTTTTTGTGAAGATACAGGTTATTGTTTATGGCTCCTGTAATTACAATTAAATATTACCACCAGGTTAATTTTTCAGTGTTGATTGCTCTTTTTATTCCCTACTATAATTTAGATAATGTTAGCAAACCAATCACAAAAGCTTTTCAGCTTTCTTACTTTCAGGCAACATTTTTAAGGCAAAGTGGCAGCAGAGCAGCAATGAGGTCACATTGCTATGAACTATCGTGCCAAGCAACTTGTCAAGGGACTACCTCTACATCAGTGACTAGAAGCCACTAGAAAATAGATTTCCCTGTATGGATTTTGTTTGGGTTTTTTGTTTTGTGGGGGTTTTTTGTTTGTTTTGTTTTTTGTTTTGTTTTTAGAAAATTCTAATAAATGCCTCTTCTCTAACTGCTGGGATTAACACTTCCCAGAGACATGGTGCATTTCAGGAGACTGTTAAAAATGTTATATACAGTTCTCATGTTTCAAAATACTACAGCATATTTTCAGACAACCATTAAAAGCGGGGTTTTTAACTTTTTGTTGGAAAAAAAGGATGCCATTTCTGCTATGAGGAAAATACTTTTTGTAGAGAAGAAAAGCTTTAAGAAAACCCAATTTTCTTCCATTTTAAGGGAAATTAATTTTTCCCTTGATTTCTTTATCATTAGTAAAATCTTTTATAATTTCAAATAAGATTAAACTCATCATCTAAAAAAAGCTTCGTTTGCTTAACACAAGTCATGCATTAATTGAAAATAACATAATGGCGGCTTTGTTATTCTGTAGCTACATTATTCAACTGCAGCCATGGCAGAGGCTATGATGAGGTCTCATTGCTTGAGGCTTATTTCACTTGCCTGTGGCTGTCATTGCTGCTCAAGTGAGAACACTGTTACACCTAGACTTCACATGGCCTTTTGCCTGATGGTATTTAGTAACTCAGTAAGAGGCTCTGACTTTCACCTTCTCTTCACTCATATTCCACTGATCTGAAATAATATGTTGGTCCTGACCCTCTAGGTAAATAATTAGAGTTATTAAAACATGTGTTCTCATACAATTGAGCCAAAATATCTTGATTTAATCATACTGAATCCTGAAATTAAAAAATTAAGAAAATAACTATATCATGCCTTCCTAGCCCTACAAGTTACTTACCAAATCTTTAGGGGCCAAGAATTATAAGGCACATGCCTGAGACATACCTCAGAAAGTGTTTAAATCGGTTCGCATGTAGAAGATTAAAAATTATCCCTTGAGTCCCAGTGGTCTATCACACATGAAGGAAACTCTGCTTGCAGCCAAGTTCTAAGGCAATTTGTAATAGTGGTTCTAGCAACACTCACTCATTCCAGTCCTCTTACAGTAGAGATTTTTATTTGCCAACAAAAGCTTCTGCAAACAGCCCTGTTGCTGGAATGCACAAAACCAATGGACACCACAGTGAAGCATCTCAAATGTCTGTAAAATAGAAGTGGCCATTGCTGATTGCATAGCATTTCACACAAGGTACACATAGACAGAAAGAGGCCAATTTCCTTTAAATGAAGGAAGGTTGTAGGACTACTGCAGGTCTTAAGAGGGTGTGTGTTAAGAACAGACCTCTTTTTGAATACTACAAACTCATTTTTGAGACACAGGAAATGAGTCTGATAGGGTCATAAGGGAACCAAGGTATGACCTTCTCTGTAGCTGAAGATGGAGAGCTTAGACTGGACTAAATCAATGATTACAGGGCTTATTATAGCATCATCTTAGACTGTAACAGGAATAGAAAAAAATCCATGCTGCTGCTTATTTATACTTCAATTTCAGGGATTGTGAAGACCTCATTTAACTACATGTACTTGCTATTGATATATTTCTTCACTGGTCTGGCAGGGAGAAAAAGAAGTGCTTGTCTAAACGTAGTTTCTCAGCACAATGTCCATCTGCCTTAAGATTACTCTAGAAAAAGATATCCAGGGATTGAATTATTTTCTCACAACTCACTTGAATTTTGCATTTCCATTATCATAATTGACAACTTAATTTTTTGCAGATGTTTTGAAGAAAGCATAGAAACAGTCAGAGAACAAGTAATTTAAAAATCAGCTCCTAAGCTATACCATTTAAAAACTTTCTGAAGAAGGCAACACTCACAAAATTACCTTCTTTTTTTTCTTTTTATGTTCAAAATCCCAATATAACTCTGACAAATAGAAATTTAGAAACTGAGAAACCATCAGAAATACTGAAACTATAGTGAAAAGTGGATTTTGAGTGGGATGTTCAAACTACATCTCTCTCTGAAGTGGCTGTTGCTGCTGCCACAGCCCTAATGCTGCTCTATGCTAACATGGCAGAAAACAGCATGCATGAGAAGGAACAGCCAGTTTATCCTATTCTGAGAATTCATTGAAATGGCAAAAAAGAGGGCACACATCCGAGAAAATTTCCTATCAGCTTTTCATTAGTCCAGGTAGATTGTTTTCTAGTTTGGTCAGAGTACAACTGCTGAAGATCATCCTTCTGTTAAATTCCAAACCCAAATGACAAAGACAATCAAATCCTATATTTTATCCCACAGGGAGGTAATACGTGTTACTCAACTCCCCACCCAACTCTGCATGCCACCTACTTGCAGCAGCGTCAACTCAGATCAGTCTGGAACTTCCATGAAATTGCATGTGGGTTGCTGGAGTTATAACAGTAGTTCCTTTAATTAACAATTACTGACCACAAGTGTTACGGAGTTCTTAAATGATGGTTAAGTAACTGTGAAAGGCCCTGTCGTGATCTGCCCCATGACCCCATGTCCAAACTTACTAAATTCACATCAAAACTAGTAAGAGCTAATCCAAAGCTTGAATCACTACTTGTTTAGAATGAACAATCTAATTTAATGATAAACAGTAAAACAGTTTTAAACTGAGTTTAAATCAAATTCAAAATACTGAAAAATGTGGCAATTATGAAAGCAACACATATTCAGTTTTGCAAGCCTGAATTTCTTTCCCAAAAGATGAGACATACAAGGGGGGGGGGAATAAGAAAAAAAAAAAAAGATTAATTACAAATTTCAAGTTTCTACATTCTATATTGAATCAAGAAGAAGAAAACAAGAATAAGTTATTGTGTTCATACATCCAATGCCCTCATAATATCTTTTATCATAATGTTGTGCTTGTTATTAAGCATTTAAGAAATACACTAAGGGACAACAACCTATTCTGTGAGCTCAGAATTATCCGTGAAGCTGAAGTTCTGAAGTTATTCCTGAAACTGTTAATTTTATCTTGTAGCCAGCTGAATAGTGGACTAAAGCAGATTCCTAGTTTCACTCCAACAACCTAAAGTCCTAACAGAACACTGAAATGCAACCCTGTGATAACTAGATATTGCTAGCTACTTGTCTCCCAGTGACTATGTTCCTGGCATTAGACTGGGCATTAGCCCAACTGACAACTATTTTCAGTATCAGGTAAGCCTAAATGTATCCATATAATCATATTGAGGCCATTATTCCCAAACTTCTTAAGTCTTTAAATACTTAAAAAATATTTTTCTAGAATAAAGAGATCTTTTTTTTTTCCCTGCCAATGTTGAATAAGCCTAACAGCTTCAGAAGTTCAATTTTTCTTCTGAAAAAAAAAAAAATCAAACCCAAAACATTTAGCTAAAATGGATGATTTTACCAAATTTCTGTATGCACTTTGCAGCTTTGTTGAAAAACCAGATTATTTTTTAAGATAAATTGTGGTTTTATTCAAGAACAGTCTCGTGTAATTTTAATACCTATTCATTTCTGTTTCCCAGTGGTACAGAAATACTTGAAAATGAAAAATATAATAGGCAGGCTTGAAAATTTATTCGTATTCAGAAAATGTCTTGGCATGGCTCCCAATCAAATTATACACAAGGATGAGAGTAGGATGGATTGTGAGAATTCTTTTATCCCAAACAATTTCTCTTTATCTATTTAGCTGTGGTTCAGTTACTTCACTGATAAAAAAATTGACCTGCAACCTCTTTCTGCCTGTATTAATCATATCTATTATAGGTTTGAAGCATCCCTTTACAGTGTAAAGGAATTACAATTTATCATTCAGGATGAAGACAGCAAAATGAACATGTTAGCTTTACATCTTTCATTTACATACATTGAAGCTTCTTCTCACTAAGCAGCTCTTATTCTTCTAGATTAAGATAATAGTTTCCCTATATTCAGATATGACTTACAAATCCAAAATTACTTTATTTGCATAACCTTCCTGAAACATGGGTTCAAGGAACTATGGAAGTATCTTCTAAATGTTAAAAAACACTACCACCAAAAAACACCCCCCTGAAGCCTCCCCCAAAAGACAAGAGGAGGAAGCATTTAGCAGTATCTTCACAATAACTTCCAAATTTCATACTGTGAAAAATAGCAGTTATGAAAACAAGCCAACTAATCAACATTTCTTTTTTTTTTGGTATAAATCAGGGAAAGTGGAGTTGTCTTCTCCTAACTCTAAATTACTCTCTATCTTCCTGTTAATATGTAGCTATTACTTTTAGACAGTAACTTTTAAAAGTATTTAATGTAATAGTAATAATATTTGATGTGAAAATGTTTAATTAGTAAACACATAAGTAGGATTTATGAGGAAAACCTGTGGCTTAAAATATATGCTTAAAAATTCTAGCCATATAATAAAACACAAAGTGATAGTCAACAGGCACCCTGGATTAATTGAGCCCATGGATCATCAAGCACACATGAGAGCTCCTATAGCACTAAGGAGGTTGTAATCCTGTCAGTATCTCACACTTTTGTTTGAAGATCACATGGATGACGGCACTGCAAACACTTACAGAAAAGGTACACTGAAGGAGCCCAATATAAATGAAAGAAGCTGATAAGTGTGCATCATGGGGTGCTTTCTTCCATGGCTCACTCAACTATAAAATTGTCCTTATAAATGCCTTACCACTGGAGTGAAAGATTTGGCAGTGCAGCTTGAAATTTACTGATGTCAATACCATTGCTTAATGCCCAGAATTTTTGTGTGACAATACTTGCCTAACTGTAAATTTTACTTAGAGTACTAATACACATTTGAAAATCATTATTATTATATTTATATATAGTGGCTGTGGAAAATAAGTCACTTGGTTCATTCAAAGCTCTGAGCATTTTATTGAGGGGAGTGAAAGTTTTACATAGCCACTGTCTACCTTATGGTGAATATGTTTTTTTTATTACAGTTTCAGCAGTAAGGGGTAAGAATTTCCATATAGGAAAAAGCAGAAAATGCAGCGTCATATGGAGCAGATAACACAGTGTCTCACAACACAGTATATGACCCTGAATTTCTTCCGTGCAGCTTTGTAGCTGGTTACATACTTATATATAATCTGTAACACTAATATAAACATACTCTCAATGTGTACTTATCTTTATTAAAATCTATTCTTGTAGGTCTGATTATAGACATACAAAATCAATACATAGAAATGCATACTCTTTATTATATGCAGTAATTCTAAGTTTCATTCTTTGAGACTAGCAAAACAGGAAAGAAAATCTTACCGTTCTTCTTATAGAACATGATTTCTCCTTTGAATTCTACTTTTTCCTCCAACGATTTCTCAATTTGAAGAATCATCTGCTCATTTGTTTCAGCACCAAGTAAAAATTTACAGCTGCAGCTCTTCTGCATGACTTCAGTTCGTGCAAATCCAGCAAGCTCACAGAAGCCATCTGAGCAGTAAACAATAGGGAATCCCTTAGCCACCTGAGCATTTGCAAGGATGAAATTACTATCTGTAGAAGAACACAAAAGTAAAACATGAATTACATTCTGAATTCTACATAATTTGACATAATACTTCCTCTAGCTTCATAGGAAGGAACAACTGGGCATACAGTTAAAAGCAAAGTCCCAGCTGCCTGAAAACAGGAATGCAACTTCTAAAAATCTAAATAATCTTAAACTTCTGGGTTTAGATTATTATTCTGAGATTAAATCAAGTCTAATCATCCACAAAGCACCTTCATATGATGGTTCTTCATGGCCATGTACAGCTTGCCTTATTGCATCCTCAAGAAATACTTTATCATAACTGCATCTGAAATGGATGTTATCACATTAAAAAAAACACTTGACCAAAGACTGGTAACCAGTGGAAGCTCTGGAGAAATTTTAAAGGTGCTACCTGTGTGCTACCACTCAGATACTCTGCAGTCTGACCAGACACAGCCATATCTTAAAGAAAACTAATCACTCTATGCTTTCAATAAGCTAAAGTTGATCTTTATCAACACTCAAACTAATTTCTTTTATGTAACTTTTCAAGGGAACCTTTAAAAGTAGAGTTGTGGGGCATTCTGGGGTGACATGGAATTCTTGGTCCTTTGTTTTCTCTCTCTTGTGAGGGAAAAAGATGTCATCCAAAAGCACTGTCAGCTGTCTTCCAGAGCCTCACCATAGTCTTCCCATATGAAACAGGCAGATCAAAGATTCACCATCCTGTTACGCCTTAACACACTATAATTTTTCAGTGTTTGTAAGATGCAAGTAGCATGTATGAAAAACTCAAGTACAGTATATTGACATGGGCATCAATCAATGAAAATCAATGTGCTAATTTGAGTTCAAATCTTTAGTAAATCTTGCACCCTAATAGCTCATTTCCATGCCTTGCTGAAGTGTCTTTGAAGGTTTTGTGCCTCAGTCTCTCATCTTCATCTTACATCAACAGCTCTAGGACTTTATGGTCTTTTTAATTTAGCATGGAGACACTTTCCAGATAATATACAAAGTTCTCATACAGGTATCTTTTTGCCTGTACTTCCTTATGATGAAGTGAAAAAAAAAAGTTTTGTGGGAGGAATCTGTCGACATTTCACATTGAGGGAGGAAAGACTATTTTTTGCCAATTGCTTATTAAGGAATGTTTACCTTACAGCTTGCTAGCGGGAGCTTAGGTGCAGTCCAGTCCCAAGACAGGTACCTCTCATTTTACAGAATTATATGCATGTGGATTCATGTGCATGTATTAAGGGAAAATACTATTAACTAACCCAGAATCCCTTGATAAATATTCATAAATTTAAAGAGAAAAAATGAACAATTTTAAATGGAAAACTCAGGTTGATATGCCTAATCTCCATATGGGTATATATTATTCATAAATGGGGAAGGGAAGAACAAAACTAATAAAATAAAACAGAGGAAAAATAGGTCTGTTCCAGCCTTAACTGTCACAAGAGTTCTATACCCATGAAATTCCAACAACTTCAGCTATTTCACTCTTCATTTACCCAAGGGATAAAATACTATGGCTGATACTGCTAAGATTTCAGTATTTTAAAGACAATGCTTTCGTTTATTACATTACAAATTTGCTCTTAAGTCTTTGCTTGAATTACTCACCTTTTGCTCAAATTTAATTGAAGTCTTTCAATAAATGTGTGTTATATTAAAACAGACTTTTTCTTATTTGCCAAATAATATTATTTTAAAATGCATTCCAGTTCAGTGCAGTGCTTGACTTAGCCTGTCATTTTTGTTTGCCTAACTAGGCAATAAGTATCATTACCATTCATGCACTGACAAGCTGCTCCCTCTCTCAACACAAAACTAAATCCCCACACTGCCAAAACAAGGAAAATCATATGCTTCCAGTGCAGTTTAATGACGGTGCTACAGTGTAAGACCTGCAGGTCATACAACCCAAGTGCACCTGCAGCTATTAAATTAATTTACTCCTGGGATTCTTATTGTTAAGATATAACTATGTGATGCAAAAAACTTTTTTTTTTTTTTTCCCCCCAAATTCTAATCATTGTGAATTGCATCAAGCAGAATATGAAACACTGAAAGGACAGAAAGGATAGGGAGGATGCTCTTGGAGTGCAGGAGTGTTTGAATATTATTATGAGCAGGAATACACTGCAGCTATCTATCATATCATGATTTTATGAAAAATTAAAGATGGCCAAACCCTGCTGTCATTTACATCAAAATAAACCCAGAACATTTTTGGTTACTTTAGAAGAAAAGCATTTACTTCTAAAAGTCAATGCAGTACCAGTAAGAATAAGAGGCAATCTTCCCATTTACATCAGCAGATGTCTGATAAGGCTTGTAAGCCTATTTTTTTGATTTGCCTATTTTTTGATTACAGTGGTAAAGTACCAGCTCAGGAAAATACAATCAGAATAATATTATCTATTTCTCTTGAGCTTGATGTTCAAATCAGCTGATGAAAGATGCACCTGTAATCCCAGAGTAGTAGAATAAAGGACATATTTAAATAATTTATTGAAAAAATTCCATGTAATATTTAGGGATAAAAGAACATAATTTTGTCCAATAATTACTTGTTTCATCAAATTATTCAGTAATATTTATTAAGTGATAATTAACATTGACCTATTACATAGATCAATTTTTTGAAAAAAACATATCTTAAAATATTCTATTTTCAACTGAGTTACTTCTGTAATTTACCTTTATCTTGGAAATTTTAGTATCATTTGCTATTCCTAGTGCACATAAAGCACCATAAAATATTTCAAAAGCAATAACTGAGGGTGAGATTTGTGTCATTCAAGCTTCAGTGTGACACAAAGAACAAACCCAGCATTTAATTATATTATCTTCATTGATCATAGAACAGACCTTAAAATCCAGAGTAGGAAGAAATACATTTTATTTAGAATAATTTATTTGAAAACTATGGACTAAAAGACAGCACTTTTGCCCATCTTTGAACAGAAAAAAAACTTGCAGTGAGTGATACAAACATATCGGTCTGTGTATTTTGCTGTATATATGTAGATTGTGACACTTTCACAATAATAAAGATGATGTTGAATTCCATATTATACTTGCAGCACATCAGAATGACTATTAAGTTATTCTCTCCAGGTTGGATGATCAGGAGAGGGTACTAGATTACTGGATTTTTTTTTATTTGTAGACAAGAAAGCACATGAAACCTAAATTTGTGTTCTATTGAGAAAGATGTAACCTTGAGCCTTTGGGACTGTTTAGGAATACAGGGCTTTTGCTACAACAGAGTAGAACTACTGCAAATCTGAAAGAACAGATTTTAACAAAAGCCTGAGTAGCACTCTTCAGCTTGGAAACTAAGTGTTGCAAGTCTGGGCAAAATAAATAGAAATATTCAAATGTTGTATTTTTACATAAGCTTTGATAAAAGTATTTGGTTCTATGTTCAAGTCTAGGTGTGATGAGTAAAGGATGATTTAAAGGTACTTCTGTTAACGATGGAACAAGAAGCCTAGACACAAAAAAATCCAAAGTTTTCCTTAGCAGTAAGTCAGTAGAGACAGAGAGATATTTTCATGTCATTTCTATAACTATTCAATACTATTTAAAAGCAGATTTGCTTCAACTATGCTTCTTTTCCTTTAAGCTCAACTTCTAGCAAGTGACTTTTTCACCGGAAGATTTGAAGGAAGAATATTAGGAGCTCGCATGCCTGTGTTTGCTTTGGAAGTAGGGCATACTGGAGTGGAGAGAACATTGATCAACAGAAGACTGACATGATTTCCACAAAACTCTGCCAGACACATAGCAGAAACTCAGAGACAGTTAAACGAGCAGAACCAGAACCGTGATAACTACACATTCACTAACAGGTTTACACGGTTTCCCTATTTCAATGACTTGATACCCAAAAATTATTGCCTAAGAAACAGAACAAATTTATATCACATACCATCTTATACAGAAAGATAAGTTTGTTAAACATTCCATGACACAGTTTTAGAATTGAGATAATGAAATGAAAAGGATATTGTGCAATTCTTTGCTTCATAATTAATGCACACAATTTATTTATTTGTAATGGAACCATGTTACAATTAAACTCAGCACTCCCTTGATACATCTTACTGTCATTTTACTTAGCGAAAAATGACAAAAGTGTTTTTACTTTTATACTGTAGCTATGTCTGCTATAAATCTCATTGTTGTGCTTCCCCAGTTGTTGTAATGGTTCTTTTCCATCCAAGTCCAGATGGTTTTTGCAAGTCTTCATCTTTATTAGTGAAGAGAACAACTATTTGACGTCTTGTGCAACTGAGCACACCCAACTACCATTCTAATTTTAAATATTAAATTATTTATGAACTAAAAATGAAGAAAAAAAAACATCTCTAGCAATCAAAGAAGCCGCATTAATGAAACAAGTTACTCACACAGTTACCCTATCAAATGGAGAACAGCGTGTGATTTTTCCGGATGAAAGGATTTACTATATTCGGGTTTGATTCCACAGTTCCTACATGGGCAACTTAAGGAGAGAAGTCTCATTTCCAGGTTCACAAAATTACTGTTACAGAGAACATGACCACATTAACAGCTGAGATCACCAAATTTAATTATTAAAATAGAATATGAAAGCATTTAGCTTTATGTCAGCACATTTAGATGCA
Source organism: Coracias cyanogaster (assembly GCA_033124195.1). Lineage (NCBI taxonomy): Eukaryota > Metazoa > Chordata > Aves > Coraciiformes > Coraciidae > Coracias > Coracias cyanogaster. Next base: position 12,286 of record JAVSBS010011259.1, read on the forward strand.
AGTGAGTTTAATTAGAGTGCAAGTTCATTTACCAACTGCTTTGAATCTGATTGAGAGCAAAATGTTTTTATAATGCATACGCTTCCAAATGTTAAAGTTCCTTTTGAAAAAAGTTATCTATGTCACTAATGTGAGGTTATGATTTATCCAGATCTAGGTGAGACAGAAGGAAAGCATGTTGGTACTGGTACCTCTTCTCACTTTTCACTAGAAAAAACCTGTATATCCCAGTGAATTTACGGTAATATAGTAAAAGGTAGAACTATTGCATAATATACTGCAAATATGGATGGATGTGCAAAGGGCCCATCAATGTAAACTGTATAATTTATTTAATTGGCCAAGTCATTTCAAATAAAGGCTGGCATTACAAGAAAACGTATTCATAAGATTGGGTGAGAGTTACAAATTCAGAGTATAAAACAATATTTGAAGTTCCTAGCTCTATGGACTCAGCTCAAGGATGAGCTGCCATAGCTCCCACTTAATCTGCATTGCCAAAATGAATTCCCATTATGTAGAAAAGTTCTGAATCCAGCAGCTAGGAAATCAACCTTTCACTTTGCATTTACAATAATATTTAGGCTGGCAGTGAAAATGCTTTACTATGTGCAATATATATAGCTACAAAGAGTTAATCCATAATGCAATTCAGCATAGAGACATCTAAGCAAAACTTGGGCATCCGGATGCCAAATAATCTCCTAGTCTTATTGATAAACACAGGTCATAAGCCATTTAAGAGACTCAGTGTTTAATGATCTCGAACCCGGCCTTCAGTGCTCTTAGTGCATCAGGTCAATACTAGAATAATGACAGCAGCTTTCTCCATGACCAAAGCAGCTATTCCTAGAACAAAACAGACCAAAATGCCAGACAGTATCAGAGAGAAACAAAAAAACCAAAACAAAACAATCAAAAAATAACCCTCATGATGAAATGAGGTCCTGGGATCCTAGAGGGGAAAAAAATAAAATAAATAAAAATAAAAATAATTTGCTCCTGCATTCAAAATTTGTGCATATTTGCCTATTGCTTTTCTAATCCCAATCTCATTTGCATCTAACTGAACTCTAAAGCATAAGTAGCAACACTGTTATTGCTCATTTATCATCACAGAGCATTCTTCAAATAAACAATCAGTGCAATCGTAATGGGTGAGCTATTGTAAAGGCAAGGAACTTTTAGTAGAGGTGGTTTTGAAGTTCTTCAGAATTAAACTCCACTAGCAGAAGCAGATATCTACATCTTTTTCTCAGAAGGAAGTAACAATTAGTCTAAAATATCTTTTTACTTTTTTTCTTGATACCTACCTCAAATTACAAATTTGCTGATGTAACTAAAAAAAGCTATATTGCAGCTGCCAAATATTTATATGTTAGTGGGCAGTTTTATAAGCATGCTGCAACTGAAACAGCACTTGCTGATGGAAAAGACAGAAAAAAGAAGGCATTAGCTGTGAAGATATACAGCAACTCATTGGTCACCATCATGTTGTAACAACATGCAGTGTCATCCAGAAGTTTCTCAAAGGGAACTGAAGCTGCTTGTCTACCTGGCAGAGCCGAACCCTCTGTCCCTGACGAGGGTGTTCAGCTGCTGTTTGGTGTTTTCTGTGGGTGCTCTCTGGTGAGCAGGGTGCACGGATTCCTGCCTTCAAAGGAAGCCTGTATTGCAATTTCTCCAGTAAAATACAGAAAAAATTTAAGTTCATCCACCAGATAGAAGGGCCATTTCTGTAACCTAGCTATATTTAATTTGTTGGTTTTTTCAGACTGCTTTGTTAATTTAAAATTCTCCTGGAATGGCAGAAATAGAATTGCTACAAGTCAAACGAACGTATTGACTTCTCATATGCTCAAATCCTAGAGTCTAATGATTTAAGAGCCTGAGATCATGACTTTGTTTCAAGTGCTCAGCTGAGAGAAAAGTTTCCAGTCCTCCTGAATAGAAACATTTTCAAAGACAAAGCCACATCTTTTAGCAATGCAATCCTGTCCATGCCTTCCTTAATCACTTGTTTGAAATAGGAAGGAAATAAGGTGTTGAAAGCTGGTTTGTTTACAGTTAAGCACTCTGTCACCTACTCATAATTGGTGCTCAGTTTACAAGCATAGAAAACTTTCATCATTGCATAGTATTTTGTGGTTTTAGTGTTGTACATATGCATTTACTAAGTATTATGCCTGATTAACCTGTTTCTAATACTACTGCAGTGGATAGTCTTCTGGATATTTGTCCTCAATATATATCCTAGTACTGATGTTGCAATCTATCTGAGCAGCCAGATATTACGGATGCTGCTAACAGAGCTAGTGGAAGAATATAGGAAATAGATTAACAAGCACACCTGAGGAGGAGAATTTAAGCTAGACATTTTGAATCCAGTGTGAAATGCCTTTTAAATATAGTGGTCCTGCCTCTTTGAAATTTAATGGTCCTTTTTTCCTGTGAGACTATGTTGATTATGGAGTGGTAGCTCAGGGGCTTGAAAAATGTCCTGATGCCAGATATACCAGAAATAAAGAACAGGATTTCTTTACAATGTGATGATTTGGGGTTAAAGAACTATTTACCTACGATTGAAAAAGTTTTATCTTGTCACATGAAATGAGTAGGTTCTGTGGAAATTTGTAACCTCTTTGGAAGAGAACACGGGGCAAAAAAACCACTGCGGTACAGCAGTTTCTATATACAAAAGAAAGTTATCAGTAAGTACACAAAGAAAATACTTTCAACACAGAAATATAGAAGGATCTAAGTGCAAAGAATGTGGGAAAGCTTCATGGTCCTTCCCCTTGCTTCTACCATGCAAGGCTAGTTGAAGAGATTTACTGTCCACATGCCGAGCATAGGGAATTTTCAGCCACTACTTACAATAAGAATGAAGGAGAACAAATTACACTTGGAGTCCTGGAAATAGCCGTGGAGGAAACTGAGAACAGGTTATGCCCTCTGGATACAAGAGTCTCTAGTCAGGCACAAGTCATAATTCTCCTCTGGTGGCAGTGAGGCATCTCATGTCATTGTTCCTCACTTGTCCTCAAAACAGAGCCAGATCCTGGTCTGGGTTTAATATGAAGTCAGAAGGGACAGTAGTCATCCTTCCTGAGCATCATCTGCCTCATGCAGCACTTGCACTCCACAGAGGGTGATGCAGCATCCTCAGCTTTTCACTCATCACTATCACAGACACATCTGCACATAGTAACAGCAAACAGCTTTTGCATACAATTTTCATATCCACATGCAAGATACCCATATAATAATATTCACAGTTTTCTCATATCGAAACCACTGGCTGTTTAAATATCACATGTTGCTGTTATATTCTGTGAATAAGAAACATGCATCATTTCATACAGGTGCTATACTACCCTGAAGTTGTTATTCCACACATGGCAGCTCATACACATTATTTCTGGGTTGTTCACCACCTCTTCAACAATCCTCTATGACCCCTATGAAAATTGTGGTGTTTTCTACTGTATTTATTTTCCTCTATAATTGCTATACTTCATTATTAAGTTGCCAGGACTCTATGGCTAGAGGTAACCATTTTGAGCCTTTGTAGTTTATATGCTGCTCTCTCAGACTGAAATTAAAGGGTCACCTTCAGCTAATTTTAATGGGGCAAAGAAGTAGACTCCCATATGCCTCTTCCAGTGAAATGACTGCTCTGTAAATGGCAAGAATTTCTGCATCCAGTTTTCTCAGAGAAGCAACACTAATCTAAAATGATGATGTGAAAAATAAAGTCTTTTTGAAGAATGTTCTGACAAATTGACAGAAAGTACGTCAAAAATGGTTCAGAAAATGATGAACAGTGTCCAGGAAATATAATTTCCAGAAAAGGTAGAGCTATATACTGCACACTGTGTGTCCCAAATTCACCTTCTAGGAATCAAAATAGCTCTAAGGATGTCAATATAGGGTTCACTGACATTATATTCTTGAGCAAGATCTGTATTAAACACATTTTGGGGGTGGAAGAGGTTGAGAGGGAGGTTACAGATGAGAATGTAATTAAAATATTGTATTCAAAAGAAAACAGACCATCTAGTAGTAGGTTTGTCTGCTGATAATGATTTAGTGAAAAATCCAGAGGAAAAATGCTGAAAACTGTGGAAGAGCCAGTGTGTTGTTGGACAAACAAGCAGAAATGGAAAAGAAAAGTAAACATAGGCTATTCTTTCTTATAATGAAGTTACTATAGACCTCCTGAATGACTGGTATAGCTTAGAGCAGGAGCACCTGAGCTTAGATATACTGATTTATGTAAGATATGCAAACAATCAAGGAAGAAGCTGCTTAGGGAACCTTCAAGACTTGAGGTTAACATTACCATAAGATGGTCTTCTGGAGAAAAATCTAGATTTTGGCTGAATAAGTGAATTCAGTCTAGGAAATTAAAAGCATCTGGAACTTTCTTGCAGTAAGGAGTACAGAAACAAGTATACAGTAAAACTGTCAGGGCTTTGATTACCTTAGAAGAAGAAAAAAAGTAATTTGGACTGTTGTCTCAGTGAAAGAAAATCAGACATAGGAGAAGATTACTACCAAAAAAATCCCAAACTAACCTCAAAGAACTTAAATAGAGCAGATAAGACAAAAGCACACCCAAAATAATGAGGAATCTGAAGATACTTAGTTACTCAAAACCTTTTTATGTCTGCTTGTTTTGTTTTATTTCTAGTTCTTTTTAAAAGGAAATAAAGAGGCCAAAGAGCACAGAAGAACCTGTGGCATTTCTATAGCAAAAGTTATTTTCATTCTGCTGGGGAACAAAACCAATTCCCCTTCCTGCCCCCTTGCCCCCAAAACACTGCCTGAATAAAACAAAACCTATATCAGAAAGAGACTCACATCAGAACAATAAGTCAGTGTTCAGCAATTACTGCAAGACTCAAACCTCCAGCATCCCAGGAAAGTTACCTATTAACTGCACTGCTGTGAATCAGTGTCATTAGGGAATCAAGTTGATTTTCTACCTTTTTTTTGGTCAAAACATGAAAATTACGTTTAGGATTTTGACTGAATTCCTCTTACTGGTCCAAACTAGTTTAACACTTTTTTTAAAAAAAAGTTCCCACTATATTTGCAAGACAATATCAATACTACTTTTATTCCCCAGGAATGAAGTATAAAGATGCTGCAATCAAATTCCAGTGTTGCTAGCATTGTTATGGGAGGTAGTTTGATGTCTTGCCTTATTTCTCCAAAGGCCAATCTAAAGAAAGTGATGAAGAGTGTCTTGACCAAACGACAGCAGACGTTTGTATCTAGTTGCAAAGTTTTCATGCAAGAAAGAGCAATCTTATTAATTCAGAGAGTTTTGAAGTAATTTGTAGAAAGCTAGGTATTTACACCATAGATTGGTCTCCTGTCTCATTAAGTAACACTGAACAAACATAGAAAAAAATGCTAAAAATACAGAAGCAAAAAAAAGTTTTTAGCACAAACTCTGCAAGGTTCTATAAATTACACTTACTGAAAACACCAAAAGTAGGAGAAACCTATAAATTACAACATGATTATAATGCCACATTTCCTATGCAACCTAATGCTATAATTTTGGAAATGCATTGCTGTTCTAAATACTGTTTTGAATGTAAAAAATAATTCAGAGAGACTGCTGGAGAATTTAACTAGTAGCATCGTGCACACCAGCAGAAATGCCTTGCTCCATTTCATAACCTTTTGCAATCCAGGTAGAAACAATACCAAAGAAGTGCAAACCTCTCCTTTAGCCTACCGAACCTCAGTAGCAGGGTCAGGAGCCTCATCCACACAGGAGTGATGGGAAGTGACTTCCAAGGGGTTACTCAGAATAAAGACCTATATCTATCACATGGGGAATGTATGGAGATTTAAACTTCTTCATGCCTAATATAGACTAGACACACTCTCAAAGCACAGGAAGTGGGTAGTACCAGTAAAGAAGCCATGAAAGCATTCAGAAGAACCCTTCCATACTATGTATACGCAGGTAGGCTCTAAATATTGAATAAATGCACATGACCTTGCCCATGTCTTTCCTTCTCACAAATAAAGGGCAAAAATCATCTGATGGGGAGATGCTGTAGACTGAATTCCTTAACTGGAAATTATTCTAAGGAAAGAGAAACAAGTTACAGCTTTTACTGATGTTTTTGTTAGTTTTCATTTTATTTTAACATAGTAAGATGCATGAATTAGGAGTCTGACTTCACAGATTATATTGTGGTGAAGAAAAATCACTCAATTTCAGAGTGATGCCCCGTATGTGTAAATATGAGTAAACAGGACCATTACACATACAGTGCACGACTAAACTCTCTTAAGTTACACTTAAATTAACTTTCTAAAGTTACAATAGCAATAATGATAACTCTGAAAGAGTTGGGTGAAAACTTCACAAAATCTACAGTAATTCATCAAAAATAACAAACAAAAAGTGTGAAACCTTGCCTGTTAAAACAAATACTTTCATGTAAGCAGAGAAAACATATGGTATAGTGGATTTATACTGGAAATAGTAACAAATGTTGTATGGTGCCTTAGGTACCATAGTGCCCTACCTGCAGCCCTGTAACCTTTACCTGCACTGTTGAGGCAGTGTTTTCAAAGCTTCTGTAGTATTATATTTCCTTTATTCTTCTCATACTCTTGTTCTTACATTGTTGCTCTCAATAGCTTTCCAACTGCAAACCTGAATAGTGGTGGGCTCTCACAGCCTTGCACCTATCACTGGTCTAAGAATGACCTATTCATTCCCTTGTCTCCTTATCTCAGATTTTAGTTTATTAGAGACAGCCAAAAAACTGTGCACAACCAAGTAAATAATAGTAATTTAAGTATTCAATAAATATTAACCCTTAATAGGTGTACACACACGCTTAACAAGCAATAAATACATATAATTGCCAGCTGATTCATGTATCCCAATCAGTGCTAATGCCATCATTTAATGGGAACAACTAGGGGGGGGAGGGGGCAGGGTGTAGAGGAGATCTTCATAAAAGTGTATAGCACTAAAGGAAACAAGGTGAAAAATCATCTTCCTCACAGCTACCCACTGCACTGGAGAAATACCCAGAGCTCTTCCAGGGTTCCTATCACTGCTTCCAGATAGCCACTGGGGACACTTTTCCTTTTGCAATCTTTCTCTCTCTCCTTTGTTTTTTTTACCTTTCTCTTAAAACAGCTTTTTGGAGTGAATGTATGCTGTAAGCTGTGGGCTCCACTACGGAACCTCTGTGTATGGAAGCCCATCTCAACATGTTAACTTGTTAATAATTCCTTACTCTCATCCTCTACTCTTGCCTACGCAGGTTTTCCCAGACCTTCTGCATTTTTTTTGTCACCCAGCTGACCTCATCAACTAACCCAGTAAAGAACCAGTAAAAAAGTGCGCGCTTTTTTTTTTTTTTACTTTATCCCTTGGGTTAAAGTCCTGCTGGATTAGCTGGCTGAATCCTGTGGTTAAATGAAACCAGAACTTCAGTGCAAACTATGGGGCCAGAGCAGCATAGAGGAGGAGGAGGCATGAGATCTCTGCCTTTAGAGGACAGCAGGTGGTAGGTCAGTTCGTTTAATTCTTCATATGGCAACAAATGTATCTCACTTTGGGTCAAAGTGGCCTGTGGTAGAGAGCAATCTGGGGAGCAGCCCAAGGACACAATATTCCAGAAAAAGGGCTTCTTTCAATAAACACGTCAGAACCTGAGTGCTGTGGCTCTGTCTTCTATATTAATGTGGACTCCTGTGTGGGAGTCACGTCAGTACAAAACTGAGCAGCTACAGCAGGAGCCAAAAAGAAAATATGTTTCAGGGGAAAATGAAGCCTTTCATCAAGGCAATCATCCAAGCACTAAATAAGCTAGCATCTGACGCAGTAATAAATTGGGATTCATTCAGAAGAGGGATAAAAGTCTCCCAACCCTTTTAGAATACTTCCAGGCTTTACCTTTTTTATTCTTCTCTTTCATAAGACTTTCAAATAGTTTTTAGCCTCAGCTTAGATGGAAAGACCCTTCAGATGACTGCTGAGAACGTCTCTTGCTTCAGGAAAAGTTAATCAACCTTCTCTCTCTCAGGAAAGACAGATAGTCCATTGCCTTTCTTTCCTATTCTCTTAACAAAGCCTTGAGTATTAAAGTAAGCTAGATGTACTTCTCACTCCAGGAGACAGAAGAAATTGAGAGACAACTCTGAAACTTGGTTATGTTCCCCTTTTTAATTGCTATTTATTTCATTCCTCACTAGTTGGTGGTGCTGGCATACTTCTGCCAGTATTATTATCTATCTGAACTTTGTTAAACTCTTATGTTCTAGGACATTTCATGAGCATATATATTAAAAAAAAAAAAAATCAAAAAGCTCTAAAAACTGCCTAAATCATGAACTGAAATCTAACTTAGGAAACAATGAAAAGCCGGAAAGAGAGAAGAAAAAAAAAAAAAAAAAGAAAAAAGAGGTATTCAGGAAAGATAGTTGTTATCAACATAATTAGCCTGCCATTTCTAGAAGATGCTGTGGGATACAGCTGTCTGCACGGGTCAGATCATTAATCTCTTTGCTTTATTTCCTCACCCTACTTCACTAAAGAAATTCCAAAGGGAAAATTACATAAACATTGTTTTGTAGATATTATTAAAATATTCTTCGTACCGATACCATCATAAGTGACAATTCTTTTCAATAATACATTAAAGTTTATTTTTAAATATATAGAAACATTCAGATGATTATAATCCTTTACAATTAATAGGAATACTATCATAGGACTAAGTTCGGGGTTTTGCAAGCTTGTTCAAGAGCAGAGATTCCCGGTCCTTCTAACCCACCAACCAATACAATGTATTTCAAAGGGTTATTCTGAAGCAGGAAATATAAATTAATTATTTCTCTGCAAGTACTACTAACAAGCTTTTAATTAACAATTACATTTCCCTTTAAAAACACCTTTTTCATATAACTTCTGCTTCCAAAGGACAAGTCTTCCAAAAGATTACTCAAACAATAGAACATGCATGAAATGTATACCTCAGTTTAAATTGTTGCAAGTTTTGAATTAAATAATTTTCACTGAGTATTTTTGTGGCTTTATTAAAAAAAACCCCAAAACCTAAAAGCAATAAGTGTAAGCTATTTATTTTACCATTTTATATGACAGTTATGAAAATGTAAAACAGTTCACAGGGAAAATATCAGTGATGCAAAAGTATTACCTAATGAAAATACTGAAAGTGAAAATCTCTAAACACACACTTAGTTTTCTTGATATAGATTTAGATCAGTATGGAATCAGTAAAAATAGCATTCTGATTCAGAATAGGCAAGCAAACTTTTTGCTGAAATTGTTAAAATATGCTCAGTTTATGCTAATTTGAAAGTTTTTGTTTTAGTTCACCACTGCACAGTATTTTTGTATAGTGTAGGTGTGCAGTGTACATACTTTTGTAATTTTACTGGCCAGAAGAGCCCAGATGAGATGTGACTCTCCTCCAAGTATTTGTCCACATGCGACATTTATTTTTCATACTGTACATGTAAACTATTTTAGTCATTAGTCTTTTTAGGGTGTTTGGTTTGTTTGGGTTTTTAAAGTAAAAAGATGTGATCTGTGAATCTAATTCTTCCTTTAGGATGGCAATCTGCTCTAAATCAAATGCTACTGTCAATGGTTCAAAGAGAGCATATCCATAGCTAGAAAGTAGTAGCTAAAATAGAAACTGTCAAGCTTGCTATTGACTGGAGATATAAATTCAGTTACAATTCCTTCATAGGATTCAAGTAAAAGCAGCGAGAGCACTAGCACTGAAGTACCGCTTTGTTCTTATTAGTAGTATTTATCCCTCCCCCCTTTTTTTTTTTTACTTTGATTTCAAACTGGTGCAAGAGTTGTCTCTACACCTATAATGTTATATTGCCTGTCACAACATACATTAAAAAAAGATTATTCGTCTGAGTATAGTATTAGCAACCTAGCACTTGACTCTACACTTTTGCTTCCCACAATTATTTTCCATGTAACAGATGCTGAGTCTATCTGAAAATCTTCAGTAGAATGGATCCTAATAAAATCTTGTTCAAATGCAACCTGTTTGGCCTTTCATAGTGTTTCTTTGGAGTTGCAAGCATGCACAGCAAAATCAGGATATAAAAAAAGAGAACAAATCCCTAATATTACTACTTAAACGTACTTTACTACCTAATGTAAATGTATGAAGCAAGGCAGGAAGGGGGAGTCAAACCAAAACCCTTTCCTGATATGTATCATCATTTCCTCTCCTTGATTCCCTGAAGAAAAGTTCATAATGAGAAAGAATGAATGCCATTTTAATAAATATATGTTTTCTTCCACTTTCAAAAATGAGTTTATCTTCACCCTTAGACATATGTATTTAGAATCTCACTTTCCATGCTCTCAGTTACTCTGGTACATCTCCAGGGCAAGTCATCTGACAATAATAAAATTATTTTACTCTAGAAGAGACAGAAATCTGTAAACTTAGATTAAGCTTCAGTAATTTTGAAAAGTATTTCAGTTGAATCCAGCACTTTTTTCCCTGGCAGCTGGCAAATTAGATTCTGATTTCAATAATATTCATTTGCATCTCACAGAAAATATTTTCTGTGCAGACTCAAGGAGACACAACCATTTTAGGATCACAATCTAGTAATTAACCAGTTTTATTAAATTATAATACTGTTATCAAAGAGAAAGAGTGAAGCAGCAACTAACACAATAAGCATTTTAGGTTGATGTTAATTTAAGTGTCAATAAATAGAATTTGTTTCTAAACTTCCACATTCTCTCTTTCATAAACTGTTTTATTCCATTTTAGAACAGATGTTACACTATTTATTCTCTTACTATTTTTGGTTTGTTGTTGTTTCTTTTTAAAAATTCCTTCTCCCTGCTAGACAATGGCACCAAACAACATTCAGCTGTCAATCTGACAAGCTTAAAATATGCATTGGTAGGTTTGTCATCTTCATCTGTTTAGGGGGAGAAAATGTAATAGTATCAAAAGGACAAACTGCTTGGTAAATACACTTCTAAAAACTCCCTAAAACTCTCTCTCTAAAAGTTCATTAACCAAATTAAGATGTTTTTCATTGAAAAGGCATTTCAAACAGATAAAAGACTTTTGGAACTTTTGCAAACAATATGATTTTTCCATTCACTAAGATGTCGAGCATTACAAAAGGTTAGATTGTAGTGTTTGTGCCTTTTGAGATCTTCCCTGCAATTGCATTGAGAATAATCACTCGGTTCAATTTCTTAAAAATTCCACTTTTTTTTCTCTCTGACAGCTGAATCAACACTTTCCCTGACACCAGACCAGAAGTTAATTCCATTTCTTCACTCTTAGAGGTGTCAAACCTCTGCAATATTGCATCTATCTGCAAACCACTAACAGCAGAAAAAACAAAGATATTTTGGAGAGCAAGGTCACATCCTTCATTACTGCAAATGCAGCCTTTTTGCAAGGAAAGAGGTAGCAGGACTCCTGGTAGGTTTTGTTAAGTGGCCCCTGTCTGGATATGTTGTGAGCTATGTGAGCTGACCGTGCTCCAGAATACAAGGTCTGCTGGATGAAACTGGTTGTTTAAGACTCAGCCCACAGGCCTGATTATTAAAGATTATTTTGCAATTATAGCAGCTGTTCTTTCACTAGAAGTTAAGTAAAATAGAATTGAAGTAAACAGAAAATTCAAAACTAATCAAAACACAGAAACAATTATAGTAGATTTGTGCTTGAGAATCAGTGCTCAGGCTGAATTACATCAAAATGGATTTCAGACTTCCCAGATAAATTGCTGGATTCCTCTGGATTATTATATTGGGGGTGGGTGTATTTGGATGTTTTTTTGCCTTTTGGGTTTGGATTTTTTTTTTTACTAAACATGGGATAGACTGATTCTTCTTTCTCTCTCATGTTTGTTTTGCTTTTCTGATTTCAAATATGATCCCTTCATTTCTCTCTTCCCCCTTAATTTTTCTAATGATTTCTGATTACTTTCTCCAGCTCCATACTGCTAACTCAAGCCATTTTCTTTCCCTCACTCACAGTCAGAAGATTACTGAACAAGGATGTAAATGCGCTGCCTGCAACTGAGCTGAAACTGGGAGATAAAGACTATATTTGAGCTTGGAAATTAATTGTTTGTGATCAATTCCAGTGCAGCCAGTTATATTGTGAATTGCAATGGTTTCAAAGAGTGAAGGGTAGATAACCTTCCTGACAGCCGATGATTTTATCCACTAATAAACTAGCAATTCTGTGCCATTTGTACAGGACATGGAGCAGGTTTCCTTACCAGTATTTACCCACTCCTCTGTCTTGCAAGTCATCTTAAAGAGATTCATCAAGATTGGGGAAAGCTGAATGAAGTTAATAGCTTGCTGTAAGCTACAGGAAATGAGACATTGTACTCAACCTCAAGATTAAAAAAAGTAGGTAGAATTACCCTTAACCAAAGTTGGGTCAAACAGAAAATGTATTCTTACATTTCTTCAAGCACATGGACAGAAGTGCTAATTAAGCAGTCATCAAGTAACTTGCAACAACTACTTAGCAGTTATTTAAAAATATTTCCCAAGTCAGTGTGTAAAAACTTGCAGGAATGCAGCAATTATCTGCATTAAAATGAGTGACACACAAAGATACCAATAAACTGGCTAAGTTTGACATGGTAGCCCATTTCTGAACAATCAGAAATGTGGCAGACAGGCACAACATCCCCACTCTAAAATTGACGTCTATTTGTTCTGGATTTAATTCTACAAATGAATGAAATTAGAGTTGTTCAGTCAATCGCGTATGCATTTATTACACATTCTAACTTGTCAGTTTAAATTTAAAAGCAGTAATTATGGAGGGGCTGCATTTATTAACTATTAAGTATGACTTGAAAGTGGTCTCTAGATACAGCATATAATTCAAGTTTATTACAGTATAGAAGCATAAAATTAAGTAGGAACAAGAAGCATGTGTAAAACAGTCACATCAGTGATTGTCAATTATAACTTCCAACAGCAAGCATGAGACAAGATTTAGACTGGAAACTTGTGGGAAAAGCCCTCTAACTCCATGGGATGGAGTACCTTGAGAACAGGGAGCCAATTTTGCAAGAAATGCTGGAGTCTAGAAATACAGGTTTTGTTCTGCATGGGAAGCCTCTCCCTCAAAAGTAGAAAGGAAGACTTACGTGTGCCTTTGCCCTGATTGCTTTCCTCCTTTTCCCCCATAATCAGAACCTGAGAAGATGAGACCCTCATCTGGCATGCAGGATTTGATCCCAAACAGGTTTTACCCATAAACACCTGAATTATCAGAGTATGTATTCAATTGCTGTCTCAGTCTTCTCTGTTCTGCATGAAAGACAATATTCACTCAGTCAGAGAAGGACTGAGCCAATCACAGTCATTAATATCACAGGTTAATGTACATTTTAGGTTTGAGTCAGACCTAACTCTTCTGATTTATCCAGAAATTTTACGTAGAGGCTAATGGACTGACTAAATTGTCTCTGGGAGTTTTCAAAGCCCAGTATTCTTTATGTCATTCCTTAGAAACCTCCCTCTTTCAACTGGATTTTATTGTGTGTATTGTCCCAGGAACACCACAATAATCTAGGATGGTTGACGTGGACATTTTTCTTTGCTGTCTCAAAGCAGAAATTATTCACTTCAATTTCAACCTCTTCTGATATGCAGGCTTGCAGTAAAATGCTAGCTACATTAAAAAAAAACAAAAACAAAAACAAAAACCAAAACCCCCCGAACTCTTACATCTGTAGCCTAACATCACTCACTTTCTCCTCATTGTTTTTGACTGAGTATTAGAGACATAAATTACAGAAATTATTTTTTTTGTTTCAAAGACTACACAAGAAGAAGCTGCCTTGTGCATGTATTTTTAATAACAATAGCACCCCCACAGTTTCAAATGTTCTAATAATTGGAACAAAGGACAGTTTTGGCTGTCTGCTTTTAAATGTTGACCTTTAGTGGCATAGCTGCCACTGTAGGCTCCTTTTTCTCTTCCACAAGTCTGACTCTCCAGACTTTTGGAGTACAATGGAATATTAATAGATTCCAGAATTAATTAGCTTGTATTTATATAGTGTGTTGAAAGAGAAAAGCATTATACACATATTGATGTTAAAGTAAGCATGAATAAAACCCATCTTTGTTAAGATCTGATGTTAATTCCCTGATGCCTGGCATGCAGCATAATGATTTATATAAAGCTCAGTCTTTTTGTAGTGTGGAGCAACCAGACTTGTATAGTACTGTATTGTTTACATCTTCTAGACCTATTCTAGACAGAGTCAAAGATTAGCGTTTCCTCAAACTTAATAAACACAGGATTTTAGGGAAAATAAAGGCAACAGTTAATCATAGACTAAACTTTCTTTTGCAGCTTAATAATAAAGCAGATCTCAAAGGTTGCATCTATATTTAAAAAAAAAAATTAGGGACCATTTTCTGTCCTTGAGGTCAATGCTATAGCACATTTCTTATTTATATAGCCACCACCTATATATCAGCTTCCAGCCTGCAAAAAAAAAAAAAGAGCAAATCCACAAACTAGCCAAACCAACCAATGAAAAACCTAGGCAACATACACCAGGGTGGCTACAGTACTGCCTATTGAGAGCAAGCTTTTCTCCTGTATCTTTCTTTGGCAGCACATGTGAAAACAGAAGTTGGTTTAGGCCAAACCATATCTTGAAGCATATTAACTACCATACAATATAGGATAAAATCTTGCACCTTGGCCATGTTTCAGGAATCTTGACTAGGTCTATACTAATAAATAAACCAGGACAACTAAAGGTACCAATGCCAAGTATCCAACAGGGAGGTACAATTCTAAGCACTCAACAGTAGTCATGAAATCATTGCCAACCCTATCAGTTGTTTGAATCATTGATTGCAGCTGGCTAAATATCTCTCCTTGATAGGAACATTTGCCCTACACAGACACTATTTAGTCTATGGCATACATTCCACAAATAATGATTAAGATGAATCTTTTACCACACTGACTTGACCTTGTCTTGTTCTATTATGAAGCTCTAGAAGTCCTGAATAATTTTAGAACCATGCTAAGAGATTTAACAGGGAATTTTACACTGCTTTACGTTTAATAAAGGTATAAAACTAGGGAAATTGAAGGAACAGAAAGAGCAGAATAAAGGGTGAGTAAGGAAGGATAGGAAACAAAAATATTTTGTCTTTATTTATGCAGCTACACATTGGAAATGTTATCCTAATTTCCATCAAAAGTCAGATTCTGGAGGAGCCTCAGTATGTGTAAAGGGACAATACCCTCTCTGAAATAGAACATCACCTTCATAAATCCAGTTTGAAGGTCAAGCTAAAAAAAATGAAAGAAATTACACGATGTACTGTCTGCAAGACTAATATACTTTTTTCCAGTAACTCAGGAAATCCCTTCTTATTCAAAATTCCTATTTTTTGAAAATGCTAAATACAAAAATTTATCAGCTAAAATCCTAGTCCTATTGAAGTAAATATAATACAGGACAGAGGTGCCAGGAACATCGGCCTTGGGATGGGAAAACTGGGATATGTCTAGCTGTCTTGCCAGGGTGAGCACTGCAGGGATCCAGACAGTAGTATTCTAGTACCTTATTTTGAATAAGACAAATAAAACATTTTAACTAAAGGTTGGGGACTGAGCTACCTGTTATTCATGGAAATTTCTTTATTAGAACATTTTCAATGAATTATTTCTCATATCAATAAAAACTTTCACGATACAAGGGTATTATTTTTTCCATTTCAGATTTCTTATAATAGCAGAGAAATACACCTCTTTTTGTTCCCAATATCCATCAAGACAGTCAAATTTCAAAATTGTTTTCTTAGTAATATTTTACATTAGTATCTGCTAATATCTGTTCCATTACCACCTGTTCCAACATCACCAATTTTACAAAAAGAATGAAAAGGGACTACATCATGTAGAAGCAATGGATAAATATAGTCTGTAAAAATACAAACAGTAACAATTTTTATCTGCATTACTACTGAGTTATCAACCAGCTTAGCTTTTAAGACCATAAATATTTAATTTCCATCACGTCCACTGTTCCATTTTCAATAATTCCCATATGTGTAAAATTGTATCAATATACATTTTCATTTACAATGGCATTTGGAGATATCTATAGGGAGTGAAATTGTTCTGTGCTACTTTAGTCTTTCTTAGCCTTACTTTGGGGTTGTTCAGCCTGGAGCTGAGAAGAGAGGAGAGGTCCTGGGAGACCTCACTCTGGCCTTCCAGTATCTGCAGGGGCCTACAAGAAACTTGGGGAAGGACTTTTTACAAGAGAGGTCTTGCAGTGATAGAATGAGGGGTAATGGCTTTAAACTGGAAGAGGGGAGATTTAGATTAGAAATTAGGAAGTTTTTTATTATACATGTGAGTCACTGTAACAGGTTGCCCAGGGAAGTTGTAGATGCCCCAGCAGTGGGTGTGTTCAAGACCAGATTGGATGGGGCTTTGCACAACCTGGTCTAGTGGGAGGTGTCCCTGCCCATGGCAGGGGGGTTGGAACTAGGTGATCTTTAAGGTCCCTTCCAATTCAAACCATTATACGATTCTATTATTCTATGATGCAGTCACATACTAAGAAAACCAATAATAGTTATCATTTTCCTCCTAGATGCAAAAATAATTTTGCCAATTTAGTCTTTAAAAGCTGTATTTTTAAAATACAATAGATTATCTTTAAGCTTTGTAAATTACTGCACAAGAATCACAGATAAATTACAAAGTACACTTGTGTGTAAAATTTCTGGCTTATCTGGGAAGAAAAATAATTTTGAGAACTTGCTAGTAGTTTAGGTATGTTCAAACCACCAGGACTGGTTTGAAACCACAAAAAAAGATAAAACCTACCGCAGTCTTTTAAGAAGTTAGCAGACATAAGTGAAGCAATAATTTGTCAGTTTAACATTTTTAGGTATTGAGAAAAGGAAAGTACGAGGCTGTCTGCAAAAATTCTTGTGGAGTTTTACTTTAAAGGCTTCAAAGGTGAGCACAGTGAAAGACAGAGACTTCAATTTCTTTAAAATTTTTGATAGGAACATCTCTAGTTATTAGCACAGGAAACTCTTTCTCCTTTTTAAGTAATCCTTTACAAATGTACCTATTGTACTCTTAAAAGCAAGGGCAGAAAGCATCATGAAATCTATTGCAAGAACCAAGACAGTAACAGCAAAACATTTAAAAGTTTATTAGTTCTGATATGAATTATTTCCAATTCCTGTCCTATGAAATAAATACCATAAACAGAGACTTCAGGATTCCATGTCCTTGCCACCCACACTACAGTATGCTCTAACATATCTGAATAGAAGAATCTTTAAGGTATTTTTTTCCCTTCCATTTCTAGTATGCCCGAGATAAAAGATACTAAACCATATATCTGAAAGAAAAGGCAAACTATATATATTCACTTCACTTTAAAAAAAATATCCATTCCCCAAACCTTGTTCAAGTCTCATCTGGCTAAATGTACTTCATATCTGAACTAGACATCTGGTCTCTATAGTTGGGAGGGCAATGGGTGTTTCCTCATCATGATTCATTTCTTTTAATGTAGATTTCAAAAACAGGTCAGATGAATCATGCCCTGACGTTGTCTATTTCTATCCACTAACTATAAAGAGAGAAGATGGCTCAACTGCTGGTGGGTAGTTAGGCAGGAAAATCAGAATATTCCATATAGTCCAAAAGTCATAGAAAATCAGAGGTCAGCTGCCATTTACTAATCTACTCCACTGTTCAAGAAGATAAAGCAAGGTCTAAGAAAATTTAGGTAATGAATTAAAGTAGGGTTGACCTTTTAGAGAGGGTTTTGGATAGCTTTTTTCTTTCCACTAAGCAATTTCTTCCCTATAGGATCTCACAATGGTTGTCAGGTAAAATGCTATAACATTATATTTTTACAGAGTCACAGGATCAATTAGGTTAGAAAAGACCTCTAGGATCATCAAGTCCAACCTTCATTCCAGTATCTCCCTGACCACTAGAACATGTCCTAGCCAAATATTAAAACATGGTATCAATGTCAACACCTAGGCATATAAATCCATTACCCAGAAATATTTTAAACATTTTTGCCACTGAAAATAAATTTAAATTCAAGCCTTTGAAACATTAAGCTGCATTTTGTGGCTGCTAGTAAAAAATGTTTCCTTACAGAGCATACCTGTAAAAATATTTCAGTATTCCTCTATTCTGTTACAAACTCAAAAGGTAGCTCAAAAGCTCCCTGACCTAAGGTCACCCATGACTTCATCCTGGAACAAGTGTTCTACAGCGTCATGAACTAGGCTCTGTTGAGGAGCACGAGCTAATACACATGGTCATGCTTGCTGGTTCATAGTAATTGCCCCATGTGGTTAACTGCAAAGAGGATGTCTGTCCACCCTGGACACCTGATTCCTCTTCTCCAGGGGACTCTGCACAGGCATAGTATATAGCATTGCACTGGCAAGGAAGTGCTCAAGTAATCCACAAATTAGGGATTGTTCTTGAGCAAGAGCAAGTGGTCTAACCTTACCCAGTACAGTTCCACACTTCTTCCACATACAGTTATTCCCATGAGTCATCCTGCATGATTCATGTTGTTTATAAATAGGGACAGAAATTCTGAATGTGCCCTTGTGTAAAACTATTTGCAGAACAAACCCTAAATAAAATGTTTTCTTACAGTTTCAGACCTAACAAGGTAAAGGACTTAACTCTAGCTATATATGGCCTTGTTTGCTATGTACTCTGATATATCTTGACAAAGTTTTCTGAGAATAAGTTGATGTAAAAGATTGACTTGAATGAAGCTAAGGCTTTTTATATATAAATAGGGACTTTTCTTGTATCTAAAAAGCAACATATGTATGTAAGAAGGATGGGTACAAGAAGTTAGACAGATAGACAGGTTGGACATGGCAAAGGGAAGGAGACAAGAGAAGGAAAGAAAAAAAAAATTATTTGGTTAGCATCACATGTTCTACTAGTAACAGCCTTGGCTTCACAATGTCTTCTATAGGATGCAGTAAACTTCAGGCTGTGCTGCAAAGACAATAGCTTGGCTTTCCCAGCAGACCAGAAACTAGATTGGCTATTGAGAACACATTGACAACATATTTCCATTTCTGTCTCCAAATATTTTTAACACCTAAGGCTATTTGTGAGATACACCAGCAGCAGCCTGAATTTCTAAAATTCTTCCATTAATGAAGAGACAAAAAAATACTGGTTAAATAATTCAAAACTAGTACAGCAAAGGTACAACTTTTATGTTTTTAATATCTAGGGTATGTTTTCAATATTTCTTATGAAATAATCAAAATACCATGAAGTTTGAAAGATTTTATAGGCTTCTTCTAAATTACAACTTCTACATTCCAAATTCTGCTACCTACCTAACCCTCTATCTCACATTGCAGTCTCCAACACAGTAATAGTTCCTGGAGACTAAGACATGACCACTTCGATATGTATTTGCAATTCTCCTTGATATAGTCATAACAATATTATTCGGTCGCTTCTCTGTTGCCTATTTTCTCATTTACAGTAACAGAATTTATGGCCACACTTACGTCATGCAATGAAGCAACTCTGTATCACTACAGCTTTGTAGCTAATAGGATTGCGCAGCCATTAGAGGCATCCCCAGATCTCTAAAAGATGACTTAGAGGTAAAAGATAAAATAAACTTTCACTTTTGCAGTTGATGCACGGACCAGTTCAGAAAAAAATAAAAACCATTGACAACTCCCTTCTGTCAGGTCTAATTCAAGTTCATAGGAACATGTGTATAATTTATTAGCTGTTAATACACATTAGAATAACTTGAAACCTATTTGAATCTATGTAAGTGGAAAAAAAAAATGTCCCAAAAGTAATGAGTATGAGAAACGTGCCTTTTATTTTTCCAGTCCTTTAATGCATCTGAACAGCAATTAAGTATCTAGAAATCTTTTAAAAATTAAAACATCTATGTGTATACTTACTATAGTAACAATAACATGTATTTTTACACCTATTTACAAATGATCTCTATTAAGTGAGTTTTTCCCTTTAGTCTCTTTCATTTTTCAGCCCCTTCCAAATACTAACTCCTCCCTGCCACCAAAAACCCACAACAAAAACCAGAAGTCATGCTTAAAAACCCTATGAATTAAAACCAGTAAGCATGATGCCTATCTGCTCTAGCACAAATTTTCTATACCTACAAGCCAAAGAGAAGGGAGAGCTCGGATGAATCATGCTGTGGAAATACCTAACTCAGGACAGTGTGTACTAGCCTCTGAAAATACCTCTCACTTTTCACTAATGACTGAGATTTTTATCTTTTAGATATTTGAGTGAAATCAATTATGTCCTAAAATTCTAATGAACAATAAAGCTTGCAGTTTGACTAAAAAATGGGCAGGATTTTTCTGAGTCTGGCACAAAAGAAAAATTAAAATAAATTGTGAATGAAAAACAGGAGAACTCATGATTCATACATAATTTATAGAAGACAATACTTCAAATCCATGAAATCCACACTGGAAAAGGTCAATGCAGTTCCAGTAGGTTATGCTATTATGTGGGAGATTGCAACAACAACAAAAAGGCTCAAATCTTGTCAAGTCTTGTTTTCATGTCACCATGAGTCTAGATGTACAGGGAGGAGATTAATTTACTGCAAGTCCACACTTGCCGACAATTCTTGTTGCAATGTAAGA
Source organism: Coracias cyanogaster (assembly GCA_033124195.1). Lineage (NCBI taxonomy): Eukaryota > Metazoa > Chordata > Aves > Coraciiformes > Coraciidae > Coracias > Coracias cyanogaster. Next base: position 33,059 of record JAVSBS010011259.1, read on the forward strand.
GTACAATAGCGATAGTAATTTCAGTGGAAGCCTATAAAGAATCTTCTGTAATTGAATGAAATGCCAGTGTAAGGGATATCACTGTTAAAAAATGCAAAGGAAATTAAAGCAAATAAAATCCCTGTAAAACTTATTATTAGGATTCACAAGTAAATCTGCACATATAATCCATCCCTATTCTCCTGGTTACATATCACAAAGCACAGATGTACCGTAATCTTAAGGAATATACATGCACAAGCTGTACAGGAACCTTATACCTCACCCCTCTAATCACAGGCTGCACCCATGTATATCATATGTTTGATGCAGCCTGTACGTTGTTTAACTATGAGATTCGTTAGATCAACGTGAGGGGAAAGACTTCAATGTTAACTGAAAATCATGGAGATGATATTTTTTAGTTTGTGATTGAATATAAATGCAAGCAGGTTTCAGAAAATAATTTCTCAGCAAAAGCATTTGGGTTCCAATGATATTCCCTTCCATTTACTTAACATTTAGTCCACAACTAGATGCCAGATTTTTGCTGTTAACAGCCCAGGCGATTTTTACTCTCTAGACTCTCAAGTTCAGCAAATATTAACTAGGTCAATACTGACAGCCCACAGGCTTCCATCCCAGACAGAAAAGGTGCTTGAAGGGAGCATAAAGAAGCAGAAGATTACAACTATGTGATGTTAATTTCCAGCAGGTGCTGAACAGCTAACATAAACATCCTTTAAATGGCTCTGGTTTATATCAAGGCCGCATAACAGCACTTTAAGAATCAGGAGTTTACACACGGCTTTTAAATTGTGATCTCTCCACTCTCAGAACTAAACGACTCCCTTTGAAACAGTTGAAAATATGATAATTTATCTTCCTTAATTCACGGCAAAACATTCTGTATTTGAATATGTCCAATACTTTCAGCTATGTTTCTGGTGTATGTTTACTTTGAATATGTACTTACACTGATGTAGTCATTTTCTATTACTTCTGCCGACATGAAAGGCCAATGTATTACTTTTAGAAAGTAGAAGATCTTTACAGCCCATTGCTATCTCTTTTCCCACAATTACACCACAAACAGGTACACTCCAGGAAACAGTTTGAAATGTTCAATAAAATGTATTCTACATTCTACAACCGAAAAAAGACTCAGACTCGGTCAAGAGTCACCCAACAGAAGTTGAAGTAGCAGCAACAAAGCAAGGGCACCAGCAGCCTGATGTAATGTCCTGACTCATTAACGGGTCATATCTGCCTTGAGCTCCTGCCCTCCTCACTTAAATGTGATGGAACCTCTCTGCTAGACCATGTGTTAAAGTTTGTGTTGTTTTCCTCTGACATTCTATTAACAGCTCTGCCTATACAGACTTTTATCATTTCCTTAGCATGCACTGTTTGAAAATAAGGTAGGCCACTATAAATAATACACTGAAAATTAATTGTAGAAATGTATATGATCTTGGAAATTCAGTAGCATCCCATAAAATTTTCCGATCTATGGCAATAGCGACATGCATGTGGAGAACAAGCATTTCACATTAGAAAATAAACATCACCAGCTAAATACGGGAAAGTGTAAGGTGACTGTTTTACTAATACTTTTTTTTTTTAATACTAATTCTTTTCCATTCTTTACCTGGTGCATAAACTCAAAGCATATTTGATATGATGGTATATCACAAGGTGTCTAGTGGTAGTTGTGCCATGAGCTTCAATGGGAAAAGTACTATGCACTATCCTTTTAAATTAAGATACGTATAGTGACCTTGAAAGTCTGCATGTAGTTTTCCTTAAACAGTTTTCTTTGTCCTGCCAAACTGGTTATTTAGAACTCAGGTAGCAGTCACAAGACCTAAAGGAACAGTTCAGTAAAGTGACAGCACCTATATGGTGTCACAAAGCAATCCATAATGGCACAGTAATTTAATCTTAAAGAGAAAAATACCCAAAAAAAGGATAATGAAAGAGCAACTTGGAAAAAATACTAATGCACTCAAATCCATGTTCTCAGACCATCCTTCTGTTTCAGTAAGTTTTAAACTTTAAAAAGTGAAAGGTTTTATTCAATATTATATTTTTCCTACAATACACCGTGCAATAATCAGAAAAGCAGTAGGTGCACATAAGGAGGAAACCCCCCAAAATCCTGTTTCCTTCAACTCATTGGAAGCATGGCATTATTCATGTTCAAGTAGATGTAAACAAGATCTCATAAGCAAGCATCCATAGACCTGCATTCCCTTTCCTTAACACAAAATGATCTGAAAACAAGAGCAGCTTGTTAGAATCAGATGCTCAAAACTGAACATGGACTTTGACAGGTCTTTGGAACTCAGCAGCATCCTGCAGAATTTCTCTTTCTATGGCAAATGAGGTATGAAGGGGGAAGATGTTCATTTCATATAAATAAAAGGCAGAAATCTTAGAAGCAAACCTTGTAATGCTAACATGGAATACTGAATATATAATAACATTGAAGAGGATTTCTACCTATTTTTAAAAGCTTGTTTATACTATTCTAGAAGAGAAACTTTTTTTTAGAGACTGTGTTGATGAATGCAGCCAAACTAACAAAACAATAAAAGAAGGATACTCACTGTTCCATTCTGATCATTAGGGCCAATTATTTTTTGTGTCGATACATGTAGGTATCTTTTTCTTCCAACTACTTAAACTGAAGTTTTTCATGTCCCTGCCAGTCGCTTAAGATGTGCTTGGATTGTATTTACCACAGTGGGTCATTATTTCCCATTTTATTGTGTGGCACTACTGCAACATATTCCTGATATTTCTGTCCCGGGGACTCATTTGAAGGTATAGCAATATCATAGCTTCCTCAGTCTCCTGTTTCAGAATATCAGTGTAGTGTTATTTCCCTCAAGAGCCAGGAAAAACACTTATAATAATTATCCCTTTGGAAATGCCTCTCCAGTCAAAAATTATCTACTAATATGCACAGTTATTTAAAACTGCAAATAAATGAAATCATTCATTGAAATGTCATATTTATATGTTGTTCGTGGATGACTTGCTGTGACTGCATAGCTGCCACTTACCATATCACCAACTCTATGTAATTCTACAACATATCCTAACTTGCTACTAAGGACACGTGAGCATGAAAATGCACTGTGCTTATGATACTTGGAAAAATTAAACCATTTGAAGAGAAGTTTGCATTAGGGATGAAAGGAGAATATTCCCAACTCAAATTCTAAGTTTTCTGATGAAATAAACTCCATTGTTTTAAAAGGAAATGGACAAGTTATAATTATTTAGAAACAGAACAGAAAGTTCTTTAACAAATGTGTAAACCACAACAGATAGCAAGGATGACAGGCAGTATTGTAACTTAGTGATGCCAACTCAATACTTTTTCAAAATTACTCTGGCATACAGGAGGACACATGAATAACTTATATCTATACACAGAAGTGATTTCGTGATCTCCTTAAACATAAAAATTTTACTTCTAATGTTTGTATTCTTGAAATCTGACCATGACATAAGGACTGACACAGTCACATACTGGACTTAGAAAAAACCTGCTCGTTCCTCTTTCATACAAAATGGAGTGTTTCTCTCTTTCCCTTTGGCTGCCAGATTGCTATTATTCAACATGACACAGAGGCTTGTCTTCTCAAGTACATGCACTGTCATATGTAAATATTCAGCAGTTACACAGGAGTCCTTTATCTTTCACTGTGTTACCTGATCATTGTCATCCAGAGCCAAAGTGAGAAGGTGACATGAGAAGCCCACCTTAGAGAGGTTTGTGGTATGAAATGAAGCAAGAAAAAGTAATCAGAAGAGGAAAAAAAAAAACCCCTTTCTGCTGTGTAGTTTATTATTGTGTTTATTTCAGTTGCAGGTTATTTTCCTTAAAATAATCACAAAAGATGCCATAAATCTAGGCTATTTAATCCTGCACACTTCTACAAAGAAGTTGTTAGTAACGTGAACAGAGGAAGAAATGTGGGAGTTTGATAGACACCAGAATAATCTCCAATAGATTAAACTGAATGCTTTCATTTAAAGGGTCACGTTATATTGAATTTTATATATGAGAGATGTGGATTCAGAAGAAACCTCTTTATAGCTCCATAGGAAAGAAACTCAAAGGCATGACTTGAAACTTCTGCCACAAAGCTTATGCTTAAATCCAGATCAAATTCTATCATACATGGCATGGAAAAATCCATTACTGGTAGGTGAAAGACAGTGAAGGAGTTTGCCTTGAATTAATAAATTAATTAAAGTTCTAATTATGCAGCAGTTTCCTGTGGTGTTCTTCCCTCCTGAGCTGTGATGTTTTTTCTGACTGGGGCAGGACTGCAGCATTCAGTTAGCCTGATCCAATCCTGTTATACGTTTGTTAAAAAAATATATCAGGACTGTGCTAACATATTTATCTCTCACATACTTCCTCAAAGACAAAGGGAAATAAAATCCTCAGAGAAAGCTGCATATACAATTGACTGGGCTGGTGGAGTATTGACTTTGGTTTACAATCTAACCCAGGCAGTGATGAAGGGGAATTTGCCACAGGATGAATCAGTCTGTTTTAAAAGCCACAGGAGTTTTTAGAGATGGTCTGGTCTTGGATGAGTCAAGCTAATTCATTTTCCTTTAGATAGTCAACACCTCTTTTCCAACAACATCCGTAATCCTAACAGAAACACATTAGGGAAAGGCTTGATGCAATCTGATCTAGATCAATTACTATATGGCTTTGAGTCTCTCTACTCAAACATTTCTAGGATCCCTTGCAATTGTTTATCCACAGCCATCCATAGTGCTTCAACCTTCAGGCAACAAGGAGGGTGCACAGCAAGCTCACTACCCTGTACTTCAGGAGAGCAGACTTTGACCTCTCAGGGATCTGCTTGGTAAACTACCATGGGATAAAGTCCTGGATGGGGGAGGGGCTCAAGATAGCTGGTCAATATTCAAGGACCACCTCCTCCAAGCCCAGGAGCACTGCATCCCAAGAAAAGAGGAAGGCAGGCAAGAACGCCAGAAGGCCTGCATGGATGACCAAGGAACTCCTGGGCACACTTAGATGCGAAAAGGAAGTCTACAGAGAGTGGAAGCAAGGACATGTAGTCTGGGAGGAATACAAAAACAGTTGTCCTCGCAGCCAGGGATCAGGTTAGGAAAGCTAAAGCCCAGATAGTATTAAATCTGGCCAGAGACATCAAGAGTAACAAGCAAAACTTCTACAGGTACATCAGTGATAGAAGAAAGGACAGAGACTATGTGGGCCCTCCCAAAAGGAAACAGGAGATCTGGTCACAAGGGATATGGAGAAGGCTGAGATACTCAATGACTTCTTTGCTTCAGTCTTCACCAGCAAAGGCTCTAGCCTCACCACCCAAGTTGCAGAAGGCAAAGGCAGTGACTGGGAGAATAAAGATCCGCCCATGGTGAGTGAAGATCAGGTTAGAGACCATCTAAAGAACCTGAAGGTGTACAGGTCCATGGGACCTGACAAAATCCATCCATGGGCCCTGAGAGAACTGCTGGATGGAGTTGCTAAGCTGCTTACAACCATATTGAAAAGTCATAGCAGTTTGGTGAAGTTCCCACTGATTGGAAAAGGGGAAATATGACTCCCATTTTCAAAAAGGGAAAAGAGGAAAACCCTGGGAAATGACAGGCCAGTCTGTCTCACCTTTGTGCCCAGCAAGGTCATGGAGCACTGCTGAAGATTCTGCTAACACACATGGAAAATGAGGAGGTGATTGGTGGGAAGCAACATGGCTTTACCAAGGGCAAATCATGCCTGAGAAATTTGGTAGTCTTTTATGATGGAGTTACAGCATCAGTGGATAAGGGAAGAGAAATTGACACCATCTACCTGGACTTGTGCAAAACATTTCACAACATCCTGGTCTCTAAGCTGGAGAGATGTGACTTCAATGGATGGACAACTCAGTGGATAAGGAATTAGCTGGATGGTCACACTCAAAAAGTTGTGGTCAATGGCTCGATGTCCAGATGGAGACTGGTGATGAGTGGTGTCTCTGAGGGATCAGTACTGGGACCAGTCTTTTTTAACATCTTTGTTGGTGACATGGACAGGGGGATTAAGCGCACCCTCAGCAAGTCTGCGAATAACACCAAGCTGTGTGGTGTGGTTAGCACACTGGAAGGAAAGGATGCCATCCAGAGGAACCTGGACAGGCTTGAGAGGTGGGCCCATGTCAACCTCATGAAATTCAACAAGGCCAAATGCAATATCCTGCACCTGGGCCAGGGCAATCCCAAGCACAAATAGAGACTAGATGGAGTATGGATTGAGAGTAGTCCTGAGAAGAAAGACTTGGAGGTGCTGATTGGTGAAAAGCTCAACGTAAGCCAGCAATGTGTGAGTGCCACTCAGAAAGCCAACAGTATCCTAGGCTGCATCAAAAGAAGTGTGGCCAGCATGTCGAGAGAAGTGATTCTCCCCCTCTACTGTGTTCTTGTGAGAACCCACCTGGAGTACTTCATCCAGCTCTGGAGCCCCTAACACAAGGACATGGACATGATGGAGTGGATCCAGAGGAGGGCCACAAAGATGACCATTGGGCTGGAACACTTCTCCTACAAGAGCAGACTGAGAAAATTGGGTTTGTTCAGCCTAGAGAAGAGAAGGCTCTGGGGAGACCTTGTTGTGGCCTTCCAGTATCTAAAGGGGGCCTACAAGAAAGCTGGGAAGAGACTTTTTATGAGAGAAGGCTTGTAATGATAGGACAATGGGTAACGGGTTCAAACTGGAATGGCGGGGGGGGGGGGGTGGGGAGTGGTGGTTGGAATGAGGTTATGTTTAAGATCCATTCCAACTCAAACCATTCTATGAGTCTGTGATCCAGTTCCCATGCCTACATGTTAAATGCATCCTTTTCTGATCAACAGCTAAAATTGATCAGGCTGTCAATTAAAATATCTTAAAGAATGTCTTTGAACCAAAACCTCCACCTAAATATTTCATTACATGGCTACTTCGCTAAAATGTGGCAAATGTTTTACAGGTAGGTAAGAGGCAGATGCAATGTTTTCTAAACATTTCTCCTTACAATGAGGCAAATCTTCTATCATCTGTAATTCACGCAATATTATTTCCTTCTCCTGTATGACATAATCCCTTAAAGCCTCTCCTGATCTTTTTCAAAGAAAAACATACTCTCAAAGTCAAACCAATAAAATTTTATATAATGTAAAAATTTTTGAAGGGAGTTTTCCTCCTTTTCAGTATATTAAATCTTTCAAGAGATCATTTATTAACAAAATGTGGTAATTATGGAATTCTGAAAAAGTTCACTATCCTTCAACTACAAAGACACTTAAAAAGAGAACCAGATATATGAAGATGGAACGTTAAGGACAGCACCTCACAAATACACCTTTTATAGCTGGTAGCGACCTTACCTGTGCAAGACTCTGTTTATATTCCTTGTAAAAGTTAAAGCTATACACTTTTTTCTTTGCCTCCTGTTCTTACAGCATTTATTGCATTAAATTAATTAGTGTCAAAAATTTAAAACTTCATACCAAGAAGGCATTGCATAATGGCTGAAACAGAATGATTATGAACACTTGCAGAGTTAGAAACTCAATACTTGAACCTACTGAAGTTCTGAAAGGACCTGTATAAACTAAACCTAGCACAGCCTTGCCTATTTTTCTGTTTGGAACATGAGCTCTCCTACTGACACCGTCATAAATACATATTATCTGATACTATGATGTAAGCTTCACCAAAAATAATGTCTAGCATGTCTATTCACTGTCTCATATCTCAGCTGCTAGGATGGAAGAGTATCTCTTCTACCCTGGAGTTCTGCATTTCATAAATTCCTGACTGCTCAGAGGAAATATTAATCTCCCTTTTTTTTTCCCCTCTACCTAGTTCCAATAGAATAGTAGGAGAAGATGTAGAAATTCAAGTCTAGCCAGTGTTCCATGTACCAGCACAACCCATTTTTCATATCAAACTGTATAAGCAACATTTTGTTCCTCAGAAGAAGCTCCACAAGAATGGACTGATAGCATCATTGATTAAAGGATGATGTTTATGGATTTATATTTATATTCCTTATTTAATCTTGCATGCCTCAGGAAGATGACCAAAATACATTAATTTAGTAACTTCTACTAAAAATCTAACAAAACCCCATACTAACGCTGTTATCCGCATCCTCCCCTAAAATGTAGCTAAAATGTAAACCTAGCAATATTTACAAACCTCAGAATACAAGGCCATTTAAACATCTTTTAGGAAGACAATGAATCCAGTGATTACACCCTAATCTTAATACCTCAAGTGTTACCTGAAGCTCTGCATCACGCTCTTTGCTTTGTATTTTACCAAGGCAGCTTCCAGTAGCTGTTTCCTCCCCATGCCAGCCAGTGTAAGACCATTCCAGTTGCTGCTCATTTCCTCTACTTACGCCAGCCAGGAAGCAGAAGCACAGAGCTTAATATTTGAAGAGAAGCAGAAACTGATTCCACTGCCAAGAAGAAATTAAATGAAATCTGAACAGGCTAAATCCTGCTACTAACAGCAGACATATCTCCCATTTTCTTCAATGGAACTGTGAATAGCTGTGCTTTGTCTAGTACTTACATTCATTATATTGGTAATCATAACTCCATGTGCTGTAAATCTAAGAATATGTTTACCAGGAACTCAGAGACACAAAATCTTGTTTGCATGAGTATACATGACTATCTTGCATGTTAGTTTGAAGATTTAATGTTTTTCTCAATACTCAAAAAGAATTTTAAAATAAATTTTATTCTAACCCCATGTAAACAAGTTCCACTGAGAAAGAATTAAGTTGCACCAACATAAAACTGGCATGAAAGATTAATCAAAAGCCAGGAATTTCTAATGTATTTTTCCATTGCTGCTACTTCATCTTTTGCATCTACATCATTGCTGACAGCTTGCTACTCAGCATAATAGATATGTCAGTGTCTTTATTTCCACCTTTTTTAAACCAGTAATTTGAGAACAGGAAGGTCTACATGAATCTGTGCCTTAAATTTACATTATGTACATCTCTGAAAAAAAGCCATTTGGGATGAAATGGAGAAGCAATGAAATGAGGTAATGAAAGCAATGGAAAAAACCATGGTTGCTGTCTGCATGAAAATAACTACATCCATAACATATGCAAAATACTTTTTTTCTTTTAAAACAGTTTTACTCAACTGAAAATTACATAACTAGCTTTGTTTTGTCCACCAAGATAATTTTCAGCACTGTTATTACTATTTGGAACATATCTTTAAGTAAAAAAAAAAAAAAATATTTTAAATACCATGTAAAATCTAAATAGGAAGAGTTCAGATTGCTATGTTGTTCATTTATGACTTCCTACAGCTGGATTCTTTACTGTGACCATACATCTAAATGCTTGAAGGGAAAATTAATTATTCCCTTATATATCCTTTAAAAATTATTTTTCTTACTATGTCTTTCATTTCAACTTCTTTTAAAAGAAACTCCTAAGTCTAGCTCAGTATGCTGGGACTATACTTCCTTCAGAAACTTGATTTCTTAACTACACTCTTCAGTTATTAGTGATGATAGTGACAGGTCACAGATTTATAGCCTTTCTGCTCAAAACTGACAAAGCCAGAATGAAGCATTTTATGAACCCTCCTGTGACTTGTGAGAAAGAGCAACATCAAGTTCATAGATTAATATTTATCCATATATCACTCCTGGGACCATAACACTTCAGTTTTAGGCAACATATTATAGTAAAAACATGAATACTGCATTCCATCTCTTTTATGATCACTTTACATATATCTTGACAGATAATCAGGGTGACTATTTTAATTCACACTGAATATGCAAATAGATCTGGTAATAACTACATCTGAAGTGTTGTGTTGTAATTAGAGCAGGGTGAAAACCACAACAAATTTGCTTTAATTATTTCCTCAAACTTAAAAATAAATGGGCCACATTCTGCATTCCTCCTTCATGCTGAATCAGATTTGCACCTTGCAATTTTCAGTTCCCCTTGAGTAAGAGGCAGCAACAATTACAGCAAGCAAGGCAGAGCACTTAACACTGTTCCCTCCAAGATACAAAACTTAGTTTCCATCATCCCTTGTCTGTTGGATTTAGCAAAGGAAACAGAGGATAGGAAAGCAAGATGTGCCAGCCCTTCTCCTTTTTTTCTCAGTCACTGTCGATGGTGATATAATAAAGAATGGAGCTCCCAAGGCTCTAGTTGCTCCTTACCATTTTTCTTCAACCGCCTGCCTGCCTCTCTGCAGCAGAAAAGCAGCACCACAGAAGCAGCTGCTCCAGAACTCATTGCGAGTAATGGAAGAGACCATGACAGGTAGAAACAGAGCTCCACAGATCATTCACTACCATCACACATCCTCATCATTTCTGACTTACTGTGTGTCTGCTCTGTAAATGGCTTCCTGAAATGAAGGGAATTATTAATGGCATTAGGTAGTAAACAGAGTACGATAAGGTGATCAGTACCAAGTTGTTGCCTTCCTACCCGGGTCTATCTTCACCTGGTGAAACTGTGACCTCTTGTCTCAATCAGCAGGAAGAGCACCTAAGCACTCCTCACCGCTTTACTACAAAGTTTGCAGAAGACAGATTAAACTATGCTAGCTGATTTTGCACAGAAACATATCACAAACACTAATAAGATCCATTGTGCTGGCTGCACTGTGAAGATACTAATCACCCCCAAGAGAGTATAAACACTGTAAATCAACATGGCTGTTTGTGCAATAATCATTAGACCGTGGCTTAAGGGAACGGCGGCAGACTCTGGCCCTGTTGTTATTATTTGTGAAACCGAAATTCATTTGAAATCATTCTCCAGCAGAGCTAGCTTGCTGGAGTTATAAAAGAAATAGAGACTTTCTTGACCTGAAAAAAGATTTTTGTCCCGTTCTACAGAAACATCATGAATGCTTCAAGAAAACAGCTTATCTCACCCTATGCAGCTGGAACCATGAACATAACAACCTAGAGGCTGTGAATTTCTCAATCACAATGATGAACAGGTACTTGGGCTCTGCATTGGGACATAGATCAAAACTGCAGATAAATTAGGCCCAATCTTCCTAATCGCTATGCCTGTAAGCTGCCTTCCCAAAGTCGCAATCAAGCTCAGGAAGATAAACAAAATAATAGGCCCAAGTGTGGAATTTTTAAAATAATGAACATGTGTACAGTGATCTGATGATCACAGGTATTTCACATACAGTTAGGAAAAGAAGAAAATTAAAAGGTTATATTTGCTAAACACTGGTTTTACTGTGAATTGTTCATCCGACAGTTGTCCATGTTCTCACAGTAATCCAGGGAAATAAAATATCCGTTCACTAAACTGAAGTTGAACTGGCAACCAGCAGTGTCCTGCGATAGCTCCTGTCTCTGCATATTGCCAGAGAAAGCTCCACAAAGCTTGACATAGTTGGAAGCAAACTCCCACAAACTAACAGTCTTAATTTTTTTTTTTTTTAAAAAGCATGTTGCTCTGAAAAGGCAAAGAGAATTTCACTGAATTTTGGCTGTTCAAAAATATAGACAATCACAGCAACATACAGACAGATTAAAAAAAGAAAATAATGTTAATCTCCATAGCATTTAGAACCTACCCAGATCTATGAATTTGTGACCACTATTAATAACTATATTTCTTAAAGTCTGTTGTCACAGACTTTTTACCACCTTCTTCAGAAGATTATATACCAAAGGAGAGTATTTTGGTGATAAATTACTTTCTATTAAAATTGTTTTTAAAAATATTTTTATAAAAATGTAATCTAATCCAAGTTATATGTTCATATCGACACATTTACTTTCTAAACAAATCTTTGTATCCACATCTAAATGAAAGAAAAATAACTATGCAACATGGACTAAAAACCATCATAATATTTTTTCTTGTTTGTGGACTCTTGTCACTTTGGACTCTTTAGTTTTGAATGTATTAGGGGAATATGAAGCAGAATATGACCATTCTGTTGTGTACTTATGTTCACTTTGACATAAGTCTTAAGTCTTAAGCTTCATATAATTACTAATATTTACTATGATCTGTCTACCTTCTACATAGCTCCCATAGAAGTCCTAGCACACCACAGAGGGCTGCTTTGTTGACAGCAGGTCGTCTCTGATTTCCACCTGCTATACCGTATTAGATAAGAGAGTATTAAACACATCAGCAACACTACTTAGTGTAATTGCCATGGGGATGTTATTCCATCATTACTGAGACATACTACAGTGCAGAAGATAACCTTAGGATGCAGCGTATGCCAGGAAAGTGTTTTTGACTCATTTTGTAACTGAAGCTAAGGCTAACAAAAACTAAACTACAAACAACAAGAAGAATAGTTAGTAACAAGCAGCCTCAGAGCCACTTTGCGTAAACTTGAACTAAGTCCAGGTACTGGTTGAATTTGGCGGTTGGATTCACCCCAGAGTGACTGCTAAAGGGAAATATTCCTCAAAATAGATTGCATTTTGAAGATGAAAGGATTTAAAAATAGACACTGTTTTTTTAGACTTTTTAAATAAAAGCCCTAAATAATGTGTTTTAAATCTCCAAAACTGTTGTTGTTGTTTTGGTTTTGTTTTTAAATTCTGTTAGGCTCCCCAAATTAATGGATACATTATTTACACAGCCTCATTTCAAATGCTTCATACAAATTCCTTAATATAAAATGAAATTAAGAAATGCACATACATATTTATACCTATATACTCAAAAGATCCAATAAAATTTTGATCTTGATCAAAGCAAGAGAAATCCTGAGTAACTCATAAACAGCAAAGTTTATGGAGTTAAATATTACACAAAAGTTAAAAAATAATCAGACAGCTATATTAGGAGGACAGCCTTTTTTTGTGGGGTAAAAAAATAAAGATTTCGCCACCACAAAAGCAATATCTAACATTTTCTCATTGAAATAACAGGAAGAAATATCTATATTAAAAATGCCCACGTTTCAGAAAACAAAGGTAAATAAGTTGAGTAGACACGTGGTTTGGGCCACAGTCAGGAGAGAAACATATCTCATCCCTTAACCCAAATGTTCTTCCTCTTTCACTCAAGTAGAAATTGAAGAAAAAAACAGATAAGATTTTGACACATGCTTCCTGTTAAGTTTGTGCTTAAGTCCTTTCCTAAATCAGTGCTAAGCAATTTAAGCACAAGAACTGTGGTTTATCATCCTTAAGATGTCCTCTTTCCCTTAGGATCTGAAATACACAAAGAAACCCATTCTAAATCTCCCTACAGACAGATGAGCGGGAAGATTCTTGGTGTGACGATAATGAAGAACAAAAAGAAAAACAACTTTGTGAGAGAAGTCATTGCTGATGATAATTCCACTGATCAAAGCAACTAAATTGCCGAACAGAATGTGAGAACCAGCAACTGGCATGCAGTGTATAGACAAAGGATGTGTGTGCTGACAAAATAATCAAAGCCCTACTTTGCTTTCTAAAAATGCAGGGTTTTACTGTGCCTTTCAATGCAATCACTCACAGATTATTCCCTCCTGCTCACCCCATTTACCAAGCATACCACAGTCTGGTAGAGAAATATTGCTATATTCAAGAGCTATGTGTACATCTGAATATTTTACTGCAATTTTTGGAAACCCTTAAAATGGTAACTTTGCTTTATTGCTGGTTCTTGTTACTCCTTTCAGCATTGAAAAGCTCTTAATAAATAGAATATCTTTGTAGTGTTTTTTCTACAGTATAATTAAGCTAAATAGATAATCTGACTGCACAGGAAAGTAGAAGGTGCATGGTGTTGCTTTAATTCCCCAAAGCATGTCTTACCTACCACATATAAAAACAGTAAACAGGAATGATCGTGTAGTGATAAGCAGTTGGAACATTTGGAGCCCTGCATGTCATTAAAGTGAAAGGTATGTCATGATCCTGGTTTTCAGCAGTAGTATACCATAAATTAGACATGGCATCATTTGGTGGTAACTGCAGTTGATTGAATAAAAGCGTAATACATGCTTCCTTAATGACATGCATGCTGCAAGGTATCGAAACATTTTTTGTTATCTACTAAGATCAGTTTTCTCCATGTCATTTAACAGGGCTGAAAGATTCTAAGACGTAATCATATGTGATATTTAGGAAAACCTGACCCACAGCTTTATGTGAGATTTTACTATATTTTCTGGGATCTCTTTTTGGCTATGGCATAATACAACTTTCTACCTCCATTATTCCTAGTTAAAAATTAAAAAATAAAATTAAAGCATGAAATGGCTGGTCAACAAGAAGAAAACGGCTTTATAAATATATGACAATATTTGTACATTTTATCACAGTAAACCTTAGACACAAACAGCAATACACCCTAAAAATAGGCATGTGGTCACAGCAGTTCACATACTTCATATCTGCCTTTTCTTTTGTCCATTACCTTTTTTCCTTAATTCTGTATTATCTTTTCTAGACACTTTGCCTTATTTCCCCCTACCTTTGCTGTTTATAATTGTCACAAATGTTTTTGTCTCTGCTTCTAGTTTGCATTGTTTTAAATTATGTATTTTTTTAAACAAAAATGCAAACAGGAAGATGAACTATACAAACTATAAAGGTGTTTTCAGGGACAACATGTTGCAGCCTACAGAATTTCAGAACCGAGTAAAACATCATATCAATGGAACGGCTAACAGTCAAGGGGATTTTTTTCACTAAAAAGTTCTCTATATAAAATACACTTAAGAAATATAATAAGTTAGCGACAAAGAAGTATTCTGGATTCATATTCACACAAGAAAACTGAAGTTATCTTCTATGACAAACCAATAACAGTCAGAAACAATGAAATTGCATGTTTAATCAATATTTGAACAGAATGATTTTTTCAGATGCTACTTTTTGCATTTTGGTATGTGTACTATCTGACAATAACACACCCAAAAACGTTTGCAGAGAATATTGCACAAAGCACTACTAGTCAACAGTATGATCATCAGAAGAGGGATATATATCAGCTTTTTCTTACGCTGATTTACTAATAGTGTAGTTATATTCTCACCTAGCAGCCCAATACATTGAAAAAACAATTATAACTATGGTCTACATTTACAACTAACAATGTCTGAGAATACTCTTGTTTGTGTATTAAACTTCCATTTTGTCTCCTTACTACATCAGTGTTGTAGGTGTTGCAAAGGTGGGAATAATTTTTACACGTTTTTGTTGCATATGTTTATAGTTTCAAAAGGTTACCTTGCAAGTTATGCATGCTTATTCATGTCACAGCCATGCATTATTTATGAAATGTCTGTATAATTATAGATTATTTATACCCTGATATTTATGGCACATCCTGATCTGAAAGTCTGTATGAAATTGTCCAAGAAACAGCAACAATAGCAACACTCAACATGAAAGCCTGTTATTAAAAGTCGATGGCAAACAAGGCCATGTATTTAACAAATTAAAAGGTATTTTCTCCTACTGCCTTGCAAATCAAAATCTGACTTCAAGGTTCACCATTCAAGGTTTAATAAGTATTTTTCTAGCGGCACATGCGCACAGGAGCCTTTGAAATAGTTCTCTCTGAACAATAAGCTATTGCTGAGCAGCAGTGTCCTGCAGATACTTATGCTTTCCCAGAGGTTTAAAGGTTAAGATTTAAAAACTTCTGAACTTTATCTCCATGAAATAATTATTCCTTTACAATTAAAACATTTTTTTTTCTTGGTAAGATTATGTAAAAACTTCTTTTTATGTGTGTTTAAAGACCTTTTTGGTGAAACCTTCAAGAACTTATTAAGACAAAGTCTTCCAGTGCCACCATTCACATGATTTATACAGAAACTGTTAAAACAGTGGGCTTGGACAAACTCATATAGCTCAAAAGAAGGGCAGAGCCTAAACCCCAGCCTTTGACGAGCTGGGAGTCAGAAGGGTTGAGTATGCTTCTTTATCAGCAAGTGGTTGCTTGGTGATTAAGTTCTTCCTAAGCAAGAATAGCAAACATGGTAACGGAACATCAGCTGGCCTGACAGCCAGCCGTGCCATTGGGAAGCATGTGGGTCACAGAAGACGACATTTGTAATCCTGCTCTTCACTGCCCATGTAGACCCAGCCTCTATACAAAAGTGAAAAAGGCATCATACATCTGGAAGGATACACTGAATAGTATGAAATAGATGAAAAAAAAAAAAAAAAAGAAAGAATACTTTCAGAAGTCAGGAAAAGGAGACAAGGGAATCTAGTTTTCAAGGGACAGGCCTTCTAATAGGTCCATCATAGTAGGATTTCTCTAATTGAGGGTCTGAAAGAGTAGCATGTAGGCATTTTCAGCTCAAGCCTTGAAAGTCCTCAGCAAGTAAAAGGCTCTTGTCCTCTCTCTATTTCACTGTTCTACCGCTTACATCTATCCATCACTCTGCCTCCTACAAAGGGAGTGTGGAGCATTCACACAAAGGAAGACTGTAGCTGGTTATATGAGGTAGAAAGAAAGAAAACGTAAGTCCTGCAACTTTGTAAATTCAATGAAGTAGCTAGAAGAAAACAACCAACCCACCCCAAAAAAGGCAATCCTTCACAGTGACAGGATAGTTTATTTCTTTTTGTGATGGTTTAAAAATTTTCTGTCAGAAAGAATGGATAAATCCAATTAGGAAAAATGTACAAGCAGGCAATAAGAGTATTTAATGCAAAAAATGGTAAGAAGCAACAGTAACACCATGGGTAAAATTTGAAAATAACATGGAAATAAACCCTTTTCTACAACCTGTTTCTGTTTCAGCTAAATTGGCAGTGATAACTGCAGAACACATAGTTACAGTAGAAACCATTAAAGCTTCTCAAAACACAACTAACATCATAACTGAGAAACCCCCAAATTCTGTTTAGCTGAAGTTGCATAAACAAGATTATATCTTTATTATTGCTCTGTGGATGACATTCAGCAGCAGCTGTAATTGCACAGCTTTGTAAACAGTCAGTACTATCTCAGAAGTCACTGGAATTTAGCACAACCTTACTGCTCTGCTAAATGGGGAAGAGATTTGAGGCCTACTGACAATCTTTTAATATTATGTTGCTGACATTGGCCACTCACACCAAGTGAGAGCTTGGAAAGTTTAGGTTTAGCCAGGGTAAAATGATTTTTTTTTTTTTTTTTTTTTAAGTTTTGACAGTGTAATTGAAATCTCTGTTTTAAAAAATACTCATTCATGGCAGTAACCAAAACCTAAAAAATTAATCTCACTTCTGTTATATTTAAATAACAGCAGTGCTAATGCATTTGGGAAAGAAATAATTTCTTAGTAATAAGGAATATTTAGTATATAGTATTTTGCAAAGCTTTGTACATCTTCAAAATGTTTACCAGCACTAAATATTCTTCAGAGCCCCCTTGCAATTTAGGTGCACGTGGTAACTCACTTCAAGGATGGAAGAAAATTTAATTAGGGAATTGTTAATTAATCAGACTTGTATCAATAACTGCTGCAAGAGTCAGAATGAAGGTATAACTTAGATGGTCCAACCTGCCAGCCATTTAATCAAACCTAGAACTATCAGATACCTGCAGGAGCATCGGACATCCAGAAATCACGGACCAAGCCTTTACTGATGGACAGACCATCAGTGCAACATGTGGATTACCACCTTCAGAAAATGTGAAGTCTCCTGTGCATATTACTCTGGTCTCACTGGACTTAAATTGGCATGTTGCTACAGGACACCACACACAGGCTTACTGACGTTTCCTGCTATTCAAGGCTAAGAGACATGATGTAAATTAGATTGAATTAAAGTAATAATAACATTACAAAACAGTCACCAAATACTTGCTATAAATCTACTGGCCGTGTATTTTCAAACTAAAAAAAGGAAACACCTGCAAAGCCACAAGAATATCAGGAGAGATGAGGATGACCTTCCTATGGAAAATATTCTAGCTAGCAAAGATCCTAGCTGTGGAGTTCTCTTACCTTTTTGAAGGAGGGGCTTTCAAGTTCCTGAGGAACACGAAACAGTGACAGAGCGCGTGAGGTGACAAGCAGGTGGTATTTCAAACCTGTCAGGGCTTACCCTGAAAAGGCATAAGATTTGGTGGGTGCTCAGAGATCTTTCTGTTTTTCTGGGAAAAGAGGTTTTTTTCCTGATTAATACTATGTGAAGCATCGTTACAGGACTGCTCTGTTCTACTGTAATCTCCCAACAGCCTGCAGGATTACAAACTAACATGAAGTATGTGGCACAACAACACAACTGCTCCTGATCCACTTACATTTCCTTGTAACTTACAGTGCGCAGCTTCCTATGTTAATCTGTCTGATTAACTATCTCTGCATTGAAAGACAAGGGTAACTGGGGGTTCAATTTTCAAATTAGCTTACCAAGAACTGAAGTCCAGACCAGGTGTAAAATCTGTGCAACCCTGTGAAATACTGTCCCCAGTTTTAGTTTGGCCAGTAGCTTCCAATACACTTCGCTACAGATGTAAACTACTGGTGATGATAAATATTGCCAGTAGATTTAAGTTCAAATATCAATACTAGCATAGTTTGTCTGAAACAGTGTGTTATCTTTGAACTGTTTTCAAATTGCAGCAGTTAGAACTTGCTGTAATATATATATTTACAGAGGTGGATAGATTTTTGGTTTAAATTTTTAAAAATAGATCAATATTCTTCAATGACTTAACTTCCACATTACCCTCCTGCATGGTCATTTAGTCACGAAGAGAAAAGACCACTTACACTCCCTTTTATCCTGTCAAACTTTAGGCACTTACTCCTTACTTCTGTGCTCTAATCACTGGAAAGAAGGACACTGTTCAGATGGCGAAAACACCATCTGGAGCTGCCTGTCCCTTTCCCATGTCTGGCAATCCATTTAGGAAGTGTGTTCATAATAAAGACATCGCAACATTTGGTCCTCTAGAAGTTTCAAATTTAAAATTTAAAAATTTACTTCAATTCTTAGACTTATAAAAACCACAGGTGAATAGTCACAAGAATGAAATTGCTTATAAAAAAATCATGCACTAAAAGTTATAAATTGCATGCTGATGGATGGTTATGTATAAACTAGTTTATATATGTATAAACTAGTTTATCCATGTTTTGAGAACTGTCAGGAGCGCTTGGTTCTTATTACCCCATTTCTACACATGTAAGTATAAATACAGGCCAAGCCAAACAAATTCTCCTATTTTTACTCTCTATGAATAAAGCTCTAGCATTCTACACTCATCAATTGCAAAGGAAAAATTGGAACTCCCATCTCTGTAATATTAACAAGTGTATTTTTGTGATGCTCACTTTTATATTATAAATGTGTGATATAACTACATAACTTTTCCTAATAGCAGATAAAACTATCTTAAAATACTTAATGGTATATGAAGTGGTTCAGTTTATGTGGAAACTACTTTGATAACGTTCTCAACATTGCACAGAAGAACAGAAACTGTAGTAAGTACGTGATGTTCTGACCCTGCATGGCAAATAACGTTGCTATTTTAGGAATAAATGGTTCTCATGGAGGTAGTTCACCACAGACTGATTGACTAGAAGTATCTTGCAGTTTACAATTCATTGGTCATTAGATTAGTAATTATTTCAGTACTAAAAAAAAAGAAAAATACAAACAGGGACCAGACTGATCCCCATCACTAAACCAGTTAAGCATATACTCATATTTTTAGGCAAAAAAGCACTATTCAGCAAAACTACAGTCATTAAATAATGTATATAGAGCCCAGTCATGGTTTAATTATCAGAAAATACATTGTGTGCTACCTATATCACACAATACCTAAAAAAACCCTCCTCATAACCAGGTAAGTTCATTTTATGCATACAAATTTGGATCCTTTCTCAAGTGTCACAGCTATTGCCAGATGCTTCATTTTGTGTGCTAATCTAGCTGAAACTGTGTAAAAATGAATGTTACTAGATAACTCCTTTAAGTGTCATTTATTTTTAAACTGTTTCAAGCAAATAAATTATTCCCGTTAACTTAGAGAGTAATTTCTATTAGCTCAAGTTCCATCTGCTTCAGGCAGATGCAGGGAAAAAATGCAAGACAAGAAACAAAGTGGCCTTGCTTTTGCCCACTCTATTATGCTCTCTGCAACAGACCTCTTAAGAAAGAGGCATAATTCTAATGGTGCTATATGAGATCAGTGTTATACGAGATCCTTCCATAAAAGCAGAAAAAAGGTAACTCTCAAGCGTAATTGGTTCCACTATTTCCAGATGTGAGAGATTTGAGAAGAGCTATTAAGAGATTCTTGTAAGTTTTATGCAGTTATGAAGGGTAGTTATACAGTCTATTTTAGACCTCTAATTAAAGTACATCCAAGAAGCGCTGAAGTTGAGGAATGCAAGATTCCCTCTGCAGTCAAAAGACATAAAAGCACTTTCCCCTACTCCTTTCTGTAAATAACTTAAGGAATAACAAGTTAAGGAAAAAAAAAAATAGTGCCCACTTTACCATACCTTTCAAAGCTTCTTTCATCAGGAAAGGGAATAAAGTGAATCACTCAAAGCCCACTCCCAAATATCCACTTGACACAAAGCCCATCTTCAGACCTTCTACTCCCACTTGTGAGAGAGGCACTGACTGAGAAATTTGTTAGCTCAATGGGAACAAGGCTGTTATGAGAAAAGGCTTATACCTAAAATGGCAAGAAGGACAACTAGCATATATGACTATTATGTATCTTCTCAGCATTTCAACCAATTCATTTCTTCCCTCACGGCAATAGATTAAGAACTTCTCTACGAAGCAATTCTTTTAGGCTACTGAAGCCAAATACATCTGAACTCGGAAAGCATCAATGCAGAGTCAATTAAGTGTCTATTTCAGAGTTTTATAAATGATGGTACTTAAACTGCTGTGGAGTGCCCATGCATGCTGAATCTTGTAAGAAAGTTTTAATCTGTTGCTGCTTCTTGTAATAAGGCAAAGAGAACATAAATGAATGTGCTCCCCATGCATGTCTGATTCCCCACATCTTTACCCTTCTCAACTCCTGCCTGTTTTCAGCAATATTTAACAGGGGAAAAGGGGCTTGAAGGGTGCTGAGATACTACAAGCTTCATAAAACAGCCAGGAGATAATTTATTCATGCCTTGTTTTCACAAAGCTTCAGTGTCAGCTTGACTTTTTTGTTCACACAGGAGCTCAACTGCAAGAAGAAACAAGGCTTCTTGGTTCTTTGGCACACAAAATCACTTGTTTCCCCTTTCACATATATGCAAGAGCTGAAAAGAGTTTTTTGTATCTAATACTTAAATTTTGAATGTTAGAATTTCAGTATTTTGTGAAATGAAGCAACAAAAATAATTTTAAAAAAAGGTTTATACAAAGAGAGTTTCTAGATGTCCCTTTCATTTAATACCATGATTACTGTTCATTAAAAGTGACCAGTTCAGAGCTAGGGTCTAAATATAATATAATAATGGAAGATTAGATGTTAGGAAGAAATTCTTTACCATGAGGGTGGTGAGACACAGAAACAGGTTAGCCTAGTGAACAAGTAGACAATGGAACAACTCTACACTTTGAGGAGAGTTCTCTCAAATTTAGCAAAAGGAACTTTCCAACTGATCTGAGCCGACTCTGGAATTGCCTTGGGAGAAAGGGAGGTTAGGCTGCAGGTGCCTAGTCTGAGCAGAAGGAACCACAAAAGACACTACCTTGAAGAAACAAATGAAATAAGTTCATATGGCTAGAGTACTAGAAGTTTCTGGTCTTGATTTAGAAAACAGGAAGACACACAATGATACCTTAGAGTATTTATAGTAGTTATATTTTTGTTTTCAGTAGTCAGAATACAAATTCAGCTGTGCCCCAGAAAATGGAGCCAACACCAGTGAAAAGCACTGTTGACTTCTCATGATGCATTCCCGATGCTTCACAAAGTGTGATAGAGCACAACATAGCAATCCTAAAATTATGAAAAAACAAACATGATGATGTGATAAAATATAGAATTTTTTGCCACATTTTTATGGATATTAATCTTGGTTTAGTTTCTTGGTAATTGATGTTAAGCTTGTTTGTTAAGCTTCTTTTAGTTTTGAGTTTTCTTCTCTTTTAAACATCTATGTAATTTTCTTTTTACTTTTGTCCTGAAAGCTGCATTACTAGAAGTAGCTTTTGGAAAGTAGAAAGTATATTTTTATAGGAACATTTTTTTTTCTCCTGGACATTTAAAACAATATTTATATATTAAGTTTCTGTCTTGCTGACTGAACATTAATGTTGTGAAAGGTGTTTCAAGTAAAGACAGAATTCTTCTTTATAGACATGCTGTTTCATCATAGCATAGGTTTTTATAAATCCCTTGTCATGAAAAATCCTCTTCATTTCTTCAAAGTCTGTGATTGAGAACATTCAAAGCTTAGAAAAAGATATTTTCTGTTTCTAAAACAGGATGAGTATCTGTGACCTAGACCATCTAGTTCTGTGCTTTTTTCCTTCAGGTTTGTCACCAGTATAGTTTAAGCCAAGTTTAACATTTCCTGCTAGCCTAGTCTTCTTAGGATATCTTTTTATGAAAGTAATTTTGGAAATATAGTGTAAGGATAGAAACATGCTTCACCTGTAGATTAACTCATTCCCATAAGGTAGCTTCCCCACAGAAAGGACCAAGGATGCGAAATACATCCCTCTCATGGCAAGAATTGGATAGATACGGTGCAAGGGGGAGATTTTGGTTGTGGAAGTCTCATAACTAACCCTGGTAGTAGTTTGCACTTATGAAAATAAGATAGATCCCTCATTCCTCTAACTTCTGTTACAATTATCAAGTCTGCTACCAGTCTGCTACTACCTGAGCAACTGAAGTACTTAGTCTCTACTAGAGATCCTGAAACTGTTTTGATCATTGTGAACTTTCTTGAGCAATAAAACACAAAAGGCTTCTGAAAACTACTTTTTAAGCTTAAAACCCCCAAATGTCGCAGAATTAAAAACTGAAGAGAAATGTTTTGGTTCAGAACCAGGGTTTGTTTTGTTTTCCATAATAATGCCATCTGCTTGCAATAACAAACATATCCTTCAGTGTGGAGTAGCAATACTGGCAGAACTGGCGCCTGCACTTCAGACCTTTTCCTGTCACATGCCCATATTGCATATGTAGCTGCCAGCCCTGATTTTTGATCTGCTAATCATGTACTAATCTGGCACATGGGTTCCTGGAAAAAGAGAGGAATTGGTGCTTCCCTGCAGCAGAAAACAGCATGCCATGCAGCTGGACTGAGTCTGGCTGGAGAGCAAGTCCCACTTTGCATCCTCAGCCTGAGAGACATTCCATGGCACGTGGCCCAAGACAGCACTGCCTTACCAGTACCAAAGATGATACTGGTGAGGTCTTTCAAAATGCAGAGATTCCCTTTTTTTCCCCACAGCAAAAGTATCAGAATACTCACTGTAGTGTTTTACTGCCACAAACTTTGCTTGCCAAGCCTGAAAAAGCTGTTAGGAAGTACCTGCTTTCAAGAGCAAACTATTCTGTTATTATATTTAGTTTATTGTGCCTTTCACAAAATCTCCCTGGAAGCCACAAATTAACCATGATAAATGAACACCAAAACATTCAAGTGCTATGCAAACTGTGACAATAATCTGAACATTAAAACAGATGAAATAAAGTCACTGTGTTCTGCAGAGCAATATGTTAAAGTATAATAGGCAGAAAACCAGAAACTATCAAACTAAGAAATACCATTAAAAAGATTTTCTCATTAACTTCACTTTAGAAAAATGCTTTCATTAGAATAATTACTATGTACATTTTAATTAAAAATGAGCAACCAGTTTCATGTTCTTCTAAGCATCAAAAAGGTTAGGAGACAATACCTTCATGTTATAAACACAAAATGCTATTTCTCTCCCTTCATTCCCACATGTCTTAGAAAGTCATCCCAACATAGAACAGAACGTGTAAAGGTGGTAAGAAATGTCTCATAACCTTTAATTGTACTTCTGGAAGTATTTTTTTCAATGACAGTTCATATAAAATGACATATCAACCACATCAGGCTGGGGAAAAACCTACTGTAATTCCCCCAATTAATTCTAACCTCTCAGCTTTCCTTGTAATTATTTCACTCATCTCCCAAAACCCAGCTTATTAAGATCTATCAATCATGGTGTGGGTCATACAGTGTATCTGTTGTTGAGCTTTCTGGCCTTTGCCTTTCTTCCTTTCAGTGGGAAGACCCTGCCTTCCAAGAACTCATAAAAGGGAAATGTGTTTTAAAAATTAGAATAAGGGGGAAAGGTGAACAAATTACTACAGTTTCTTATTATTTATTTATTTAGGTGGCTAGTAATTCCCTGAACTTGGCCTCCTGCTTTTCTGGAAGAGACACTTCTTGTGGTATTCACTTACTGATTGTGAGACTGTCAGTTGGACTATTTACCTATAGTTTGCACCTTACTTAATGATACATTATTATTATGTTTAAAAAACAAACCCACAAAAAAGACATCAGAAATTAGTAATCTTAAAATTATTCACCACAAAAGATACAAACAAAAGGCCTGCAGCTGCCCTGACAGTTCAAGCAATCATTCCCAGAAGACTGTCTTCAGCAGAAACATGAATGCATGAAATATTTCTCCTAACTGAAGCACGCTTTCTTCTGTAACTGAAGCAGGTTATCACCTGCATATATGTTTCTGTATTTATAATCATACCCGAAATACAAGGTGTTGAAAGGTCCAGATATATAACTGCTTTTTTGAAGATACTGTTAGGGTCAAAAGATAGTGCATCTCTAATATATAATTATTTTGTTTAGCGAGGACAAAAGCAGGGGACAAAGAGCAATTCACACAGCTCCAACTGGATATAGAAGACTAAGTCTCCAGGTTTTTGTCCAAGAGTTACTGCTTCCACTATTTACTTCAATTATTAGCGCTGAGTTGCAATAGGAACCAAAACCCTAGGTCTCTACCTGGATTCTGCTCGTAGCCCTATGAAAACAACTCAACAGCTGCCTGTTTTATTTGTATAAGAATTATGGATAATGAGTTTACATGTCTGCAGTAATTTCCACCTGTCCACTCTGACTCTTGCTGTAGGGATCGATCAGCTGCCTGGGGAAGCAGCACTGAATTGCTGTAATTCACAGTCCCACACACGGAGTGAAACTGGGACTGTTCACTGCCAAGATGCAGCCTGTAGCTGCTCAGCAGCTGTTTGGACAGATCTGACCATTGCAACAGCAGGAGTGGGAATTTCTAGGAGAGGGACAGGACAGACGGCAAACACGAGAACCACAGCAGGATTTCAGATATACTATAAGCAAGTTTATGAAAAATAAGATCATGTGCTATCCAGCCATCCATACATAAAAAACCCTAAAATTAGTTTAAAAAAAACC
The DNA here is from genome assembly GCA_033124195.1 of Coracias cyanogaster. Classification (NCBI taxonomy): domain Eukaryota; kingdom Metazoa; phylum Chordata; class Aves; order Coraciiformes; family Coraciidae; genus Coracias; species Coracias cyanogaster. The sequence goes on from JAVSBS010011259.1 coordinate 58,454, forward strand.
TAAACAAACAAAACCCCGATTCCTCATTCCCTTGATAGAAGTAGTCATTTATAAAGGTAGTCCTTTAAAAAAAAGAGTTAAATAAATGCAACCAAACAAGTTGCCATAGTCAATTCTTACTGTGCTTTTTCATCACATCAGCTACCTTACCTATTATTGCTTCCTTCCACTATTTCAACCAACTAGCAGTTACAATATAATGAAGACATCAATTAATTTGATATAGTGGCTAAACATTCAACAAGAAGTTAATGAAGACATGTTTGCCTATGACACCCAAGACTGCCAGATGGTTTCCACCAAGTGCTAGGCAGGGCCACAGGCAATTTGTCCTCTGAGAAGAGAGAATACATTGCTTTTAATCCTCTCATGAGTATACTGATTCAGGGTAACATTTCCCTGGCCATATTCTGCACCAAAGTGAAGCTTCCCAAAGTGCTGTTGCCATTTAGTACACTCCAAATCACTACCTGCTGGTCACTCTGCAATCTCATCAGTCAGTCACTGCCTCTTCACTGCTGCTCCCTCCTTTCCTTTCTTGGCCATGGATGACTTGTACAATTTACCACCTGACTCCTCCTTTCCTTTGAAAAAAATCAATCACTACCCCAGTTAACACTGCAAGTAAAGCTTAAAAATAAAATAAAATTTATATTTAAGGTCACTTATAATCTATTTTTTTCTTAAGGTTTTTAATACATGTTAAAGGAGAACTCATAAATAATTCATTAGAGGATAGCCTGTTTTTTCAAAATTCACACGTCGCACCTACTGGCTGCATACAAAAAAGAAGAGTTAACAATTATCTGTAGTTGCTAATGAATCTGAAGACAAAAATCACAGATTCAAAGAGGGGAAAATGGCAAGCTCTTACAAGGATGTCACAGCTATTAGAAATAGTTGGGCATAAACCTACACCCTACCAGAAGAAGATCTTGAAGTACACTTTAACCAGCACAGCTCTTAGCACATATTTGTAAGCGTGGAAATAGCAAATACTCCATCTTTTCACAGAATCACAGAATGGTAGGGGTTGGAAGAGACCTCTGGAGATCATCTGGCCCAACCCCTGTGCTAAAGCAGGTTCACCCAGAGCAGATCACAACTGCTCTTGTCTCACACTGCACTGCAGTGAGTTCACATAACTGATGTGAGGTAGCCAAGCCTACCACCATTTTCTTAAAGGACTCCATGTAGCACGAGGCAAGAGCCATCATCTGCCTAATTCAATGCAAGAATTTGTTGGTAACAGATGTGTGGAGTATGCTGTGCTCTAACCACTCTCAGATGCATACTCTGGTATTATTAGCAGAGTCACTCTCCTGATGAATTCTAAGAATCTTATAGAAGTCTACTTTAACAAAAAAAAGTTTGGAAAAATATTTCTGTAAAAATAGAAAAAGATAGTAATGAGATTCCAGATGTCTAATGCATCTTGCTTTCTGTTTCCATAGCAGAAGCAGCTCTTTAGCACAATTAAGTAGTAACTTGGCCATATTGTATCATAACACAGCTCTGATTAAAACAGGGACATTAAAACCACAGTGTCTTTTAAAATCACAAACACTAATTTACAGTAAGACTTTGAATAGCCCCCAAAATATAGTGTCTAACCACACTATTCTCTCACCTTATTCTTTCCATGCTGCCCAATTGCTACATCATTGAAACAGTCACAACCTGTATCTACATATTTTTCTTTGAATATCAGTGAACCTGTTAATTTTCCTTGTTCTTTACAAATGTGTAGCTCAACCTCTTCAACTCACATTTATTAATTAACTATACTTTTTTTTTCATTGAAATTCTAATTACTGAAGCCTAAAATTGGTTCTATACCTACAGGTTTCCTGACGTTTGTGCTTCTTTCCACTGTTCTTGAAGTGGAAGAGTCCAAACTCATAGCCTCAAGATCTTTCAATTCAATAAAGAAACAATCCAGTTTAGTAAATGCGACTGTCTTATCTCATAAACTTAATCCATATCTATAAAAGCACAGATTAAAATATTGCATATTTTCATTTGGATAATTACAAAAAGTGTTTGGTATTCCACAAAAGTTTGGTTTTCCCACAAAAATATTTTTCTCTGAGGCGATATAGCATTCCTGTTATGCTTCTTATAAATGTTACTTCCAAAATGTTAGAAAAGGCACAATTTATGCAAAAACATACTCTTCTCATCACAGGAGATACCTGACATTCAGGGGAAAAAAAAAGTTATTTGTCTTAGGATAATTTTGTCATTCTAGAAATTCAAATAAATGACAAAATAACCAGCTTAGGGCTCTCTTTCATACATTTGGAATAAGATGTCTAGTCACGTATCATAACAAGCTGTTGAGGGAAATGGAAGGCAAAAAAGAAAAGGGCACCAAAAAAAGCTGTAGTAATGAGTTTCAGGTCCATGCTGTCCAGATGAACCTTTCTGTATCTCTGTAGGTTCATACTGAAGGAAAAGCAACATAATGCTAGCAACTTTCAACCCTCAAAACTGCCTACATCCCCTCAAAGGTAATACATCTAAACACTGACAGTCATTTCCTTTATATTACCTCTTGTATTAGTTTTTCTTTATGGTAGAATTATAAAGTAATAATATATTAAATGTCTATTTTAAAGAGAAATTAAAGTTAGATTGTATGACAGTTATTTTTCTTCCATTTTTTCTTTTGACACAGGAAAGGACTAACCTAGACTCAATGCAGTTACATTTTTATTAATGATCTGTTAAAAAAATAATAATAATTTTGTGATGACAAATTTTCTTCAGGATTTTTTTCTCCTTGTTGGACCTATGTGGATTTTCTCCTTTAAAAGTTGTGTTAACTTCTTTTAACTATATGTCAAATACTGTCAATTCTGAAGGAGATAAATTCCTGACATTTCATTTTTTGTTTTTGTGGTGGGTTAACCTTGGCTGAGCGCCAGGTGCCCACCAAGCCTCTCTATCACCCCCCTTTTCTTCCCCTCTCCCTCCTCAGCAGAGCAAAAAGAAAGGGGAGGAAAATAAGATGAGAAACAAAAAGCA
>JAVSBS010011260.1:0-17919 GCA_033124195.1 Coracias cyanogaster
TGGCTTCAGGTTCCAGAGGCAGAACCTGGCCCACCTGTGTCTCTGCCCTCACCCAGGTGGTCATGGTTGGGGTGGTGGGTGTGGTCAGGATTATATTAACTAGGAGCCAATCAGGTGGAAGGGTTTCCAGTTGGGTGTGGCTTCCATTGGGTGTGGCTTCCATTGGGTGTGGCTTCCATTGGGTGTGGCTTCCATTGGGGCTGGTTGCATCTTGCTGAGCTCTTTCAGTGGTGTCTTTCCCTGTGAAGGGCCCCTGAGGGAACTGTCTCTGTCTGTTGTGTCCAGCAGGTGATGCTGGCACCACAGTGGGCAGTGGGGGAGCTGGGCCCACAGGAACTTATGGCAGGACTGTCTAAAAGAAGACTTGTGAGGGGATGTTGCTGAAAACTGGCTGAAGTGCTGGACTCCAGCTGGAGGTCAGGCAGTGGTCGTGTACTCCAGGGACTGATACAGAGTCTAATACTTTTTAACATCTTTCTTAATGACCTAGAGGATGGCATAGAGTGTATACTTAGCAAGTTGCAGGTTATACAAAACTGAAAGGAGTGACTGAAGGTTGCAGTCATTCAGAGGGACCTTGACAGGGTGGAGAATTAGGCAGCAAGGAATCTCACAAAGTTCAGTGCAGGGAAATGTGAAGTCCTGTATGTGAGCAGGAATAACCCCAGGCACCACTATACAATGGGGGCTACACAACTGAGGTGTTAAATACAGTATATCTTCCTATTCACTATTATCTAGCAAAAGCTTTGTTGTATTTTTTCTGTAAGTAGTAATATGTAACAAGCAGGTCATTAAATTTAAAAATTATTTTAAGGGCCACGTTGATCCTTCAAAGGTGAAAATCCATTTGTGTGCAGGCACAGGTGGAAGTTAAGCTTAGAGACTGAAAAAAAAGAGATACTCATTTTCCACAGAAACAGCATTACCAACATTAAAATTATTTCAAGGATTGCCAATCATACAAATTAAATATTTTTGAAAGGCCAATCCTAGTAAAAGTTTTAAAAGCTACTTCCTGCCACACTTTGGAACTGTTTAATTCTAATTTTGACACATTTTCTCTAATAAGCTTTGAAAAGAAAATTTTGCAAAAGTGATTTGAAAAATGTTCTTTGCCAAGTGTATGGAGTTTGCACGGCAAGGTTTTGGTAGCAGGGGGACTACAGGGGTAGAAGCTTCTGGAAGCCTCTCCTACGTCCAATAGAGCCAATGCTGGCCAGCTGCAAGACGGACCTGCCTCTGGCCAAGGCCAAGCCCAAACCCATCGGCAACAGTGGTAGCACCTCTGTGATAATGTATTTAAGAAGGGGAAAAGTTGCTGAGCAACAGCAACTGCAGAGAGAGAGAGGAGTGAGAATATGTGGGAGGGAGAAACAACTCTGCTGATACTAAGGTCAGTGAAGGAGAGGGTGTGGTGCTCCTGGCGTTGGAGCAGAGATTCCCGTGAAGACCATGGTGAGGCATCCTGTCCCTCTGCAGCACATAAAGATTAAGCAAGTATGCGCCTGCAGCCCCTGGAGGACCCCATGCCAGAGCAGGTGGATGACTAAAGGAAAGTGTGAGCCCATGGGAAGCCCACACTGCAGCAGACTCCTGGCATGACCTGTGGAGAGAGGAGCCCGTGCTGGAGCAGGTTTTCTGGGAGGACTTGCGACCTTGTGGGACACCCATGCTGGAACGGTTCCTGAAGGACTGCACCCCACAGAAGGACCGCTGGAGCAGTCAATAAAGAACTGTAGCCTATGGAAAGGACTCACGTTGGAGAAGCCTGTGGAAGACTGTCTGCCGTGGGTAGGTATCCCATGCTGGAGCAGAGGAAGAGTGTGAGGAGTCCTTCCCCTGAGGAGGAAGAAGCAGCAGAGATGACATGTGATAAGCTGACCGCGGTCCCCATTACTGCACCATCTCAGCCAAGAGAGTTGGACTCTAGTCCTTTGCCTACAGTACCTTTCACCGAATATGGGCTAGAGCTCTGATACAGTTTCAGTACAGTTTCAGTGGTGTTTTCAGGGCTACGAGCTTGTTAGAGGAGCTCCTGTTTGGAGCTAAGGTAAAATAGCCACCAAATATTGCCCAAATATTCTTAATGAATGCAGTGGTCCTGACAGGAGACTGTTGTATATTGAGGACTTAGTGCTTCACTAACAGTTGGTATGAGTAGGTGCAGGCCTGTGCCGTTGTTTTGCTGAGTATATTACTTGGCCTCAAGGACTCTGCTGTGCTACACACATCTTTGTTGTAGAATAAACTCAGCTAAATAATCATAATGGAAGATCCTACTGCTGGTACTACGTCTGGCATGTCCTTGTCTTTACCCTGTAATGAAGGAACATGTTTTCAAAAAACCATCCTCTTGAAGAAAATCCTAAAAAACTGTGAAGACCACAGTGGCAGAAAACCTCATTGTGAACAGGAATTTTGTGCAGCCTGCTGTTCCCTGAACAGAGAGGTCTGTATGATGTTGTATCATCTCAGGTTTCCATAATCAGGAATGTAATATTTTATAACTTACTATCACCTTTTCTGGAATATTGTGTGCCTTTCTTGTTGGGATAAGAAAAACAGCCAGCATCTCCTGGTGCAATACAGTTAAACAGTGAAACCTATCCTAAAAATCAGTATAAAGTTACAATAATATAAATATTTCTTTACTCTATACCCAGCATTGTTGTCCCTGCAGGGTCCAGTTCTGGGGTGCTACATTAGTAATGTCTTCCAACATGAACTTTGCAGCATCATTGCAAAATGGTAACTTCTGTCATGATCTGATGCTGAAATGACAATATTTCTAGTGCTGTATGACATCGCTATGATAGTGAAGCTCAGAATTGCAACTGATGGTATTAAACAGCAATAGGTCTCAGTATGCATGTTTTAAGAGCAACAAATTCCTCATAGCATTGTTCTATTTCTTTATGTACATATATTGCACCTTCTTAGATTCACACAAGCTCACATATATCTACACAAGTAATAATTTAATGACTTGAATTCTTAGTTCTTTATTGACACCTAGAACTTCTGTAGACATGCGTTTAGTTTCTGACATTTATGTAGATTTTCATTGCTGGTGTGATGCTGCATATTTTTTCAAATAATTTCTGAATATATAGTTATTCTTAGCACAGTGCAGCACTTCCGTAGAGAAAAAACAAACAAACAAAAACATATAGTCTCAATTTTTTTACAGATTATTAGATGGTAAACAGTTCAACAATTGTGCAGATAGTTTAATTCAAAACATACCTATAATGCTATAAGAATAACACAGATAGAAGGTGTCATAGAAAATGGGAATTAAAATATGGGAGAGGCTCAACCCCTCCCCCCAAAAAAACTAAAAACATTTATTCATTTGGTTTTGAAAGCAAAAACTTCAACCATGGGGCATTGCTTAAAGATAAATAGCTACCAGGGAGACTATGAAAATTCCAGTAGAGAGCATTTTTAGGCTTTTTGGTTGGGTGGTTGGTTGGTTGGGTTTTTTTGTAGTCTAAAAATATCCCCTTTACCTACTCCTCCTGGATCAAAGATTGTGGCAGGAGAGAGCTAGAAATATGTGAGCAGTACGATGGATCACAAAGACAGAATTCCAGCTCTGACTGTGCTATTTTATTCTCACAGATACTGTGAGACCCCCGTAGGTCATATTTAATGCTTATTGCTCTGTTGCTTGCCCTGATGTACTTTTAATCTAGAGATCTTTATCTGATTCTAGATTGTGCAGTTTTATTTCACTACACAATCCTAGTTTTCACTTGGCACTGAAAAGATTACATAGAATGGGGGAATTTCTCTACCTTTCTGTCCTGTTTTTCTTTATTAGCTCCTGTTTCATATAGATTAAATACACTGCTATTGTCAATTTTGTTTTGGCTTAATAGTTAGGCTATGTTATTATTAAGAGAATCAACAGTAATTATGGAACATTTTAGCAAATGGAAAGCAGGATAAGAAGGTTTAGGTTCATAATGTTATTAGCAGCACTGATAGTAGAAGTAATAAATACTTTATAGATTGAGACAATCCAATAAAACTCATGAGACTAACACTTAATTACAGCATTGTAAAGCAAATGCTTTCTCTTCTTTCAATGTCTGTCTTGAAAACATTTTAAATGAACAGATAGAATACTGGTATGGAATCTATCAGCTATCTGTAGAGAAAACAGATTGTTTGTGACTTATGGGGCTTCAGATCATAATGGTAAAATCTGTTTTATAATTTTTTTCTCAACCAAAGTTTTCAAGTATCAACTGCAAAAAATTAGAGGTTTGTTAAAAATGTAAGTAAATTTTTAAATATGCTGAGTCTTATGGACTAAAATGTCTGAGGAACCTTGAAAAAATGCCATCCTTCCCACCTGGATTTCTGCCACAATTTCATGCAATTATGTATAAAATTATTATCTTTCTTTTAATTGACTATGGTGAAACTCAAATTGTATTCTAAGGGAGCACAGCATACATCCATGATTCTCTGATGTACTATGACTTTACCATGGACTTGGATAACTTTAAATCATGGTGGAATTTGGGGTGAGATAGGCAAAAAATAGAACCACACCACTCAGTAACATAAAATCCAAGCTTTATTTACTAAACAGGACAAATATATTGGGTGAATAGCATTTAACACATACACACATATGCACACTCGCACACACACTGTACAGAGCACATACACACCTTTTAAGGTCTCCAGTCCAGTTGTGACCAACACCATGGATGTGGTAGTGGAGGCCACTCCCTGCAGCTGGCTGAGGTGCTTGAGTCCTAGCAGGTGGCCTGACCTCTGTGTGTGGCAGTTCCACCTTGGGCTTAGCCTTCTGCATGGCTTCAGATGCTTGTGGGCATATCCCCTCCTGGAAGGCTAGTTTATTCACTATTTGTTGCTTTCTGACTCAGTCCCAGAAGCTATCAGTGGCCTGGCTGGTTAAATCACCCCAGGCTAATCTCTGAATTTTGCTATATCTAGAGCCATTTAGCATCGTTTCCTGGGGCACTTAAGTTACAGCAATGTAAAAATGTGATGCTTGTTTGTTTCTCACTCATACCTAAAACATTAAAGCAGGGCTGGTGTAATCTAGAGGTATGTGACGTATCTCCCTTAACAATTATCTGTACTTTTCTTTTTTTCCCAGAACATATGACCATCACCTAATGGCATATAGCTGGTCAGCATCATCAAGGTCTCATTTTGTCTAAGGTATACTTCTGATGTGATGTTTTAAATACTAGGTCAGTCTTTTTCATGGACACATGATTTTTTCATGATTTAAAAGAATATATATATGTTCACAATAGCTTCACCTGTTTTCAAACAAATTTTTGTAACAATTTATGACATTTTAAGGTCTATATACCATGTACTGTACGTAAGTGCTTAGATGATTAAATATTAATTATCCTTCATGACATCAAGAATTTAATGGAATTACATCAAAATACATGTACAGTCAGAGTCTGAACAATTACTTTTTGACATAACTACTTTTTTGAAATAGTAATTTATCTTTCTTCTGAATTAGACCAATATATTATTCATTTTATCTAGCCTGGCATTAAAATATATTAAAGTGTCTAGCTGGTATCATCTCAGTTTTGCTTCGAGGTTTCTTGATGTTTTTTTCCCTTCCTTTTTTTCTTCCAGTAAATAAATCTTATTCAAAGCCCACAGTGTCCCCACTCATGAAAAGGACTGCTAAGATCTGCCACTTGAATCACATATGATTTCTTATCTCATGTGATATTCCTGCAATGGAAACAAATTGACATTATTGTCCCTTGCTTTACATTTAAACAGGAGAAAATTTTTAAATGGCTCCTGCATGCTTTTGTCAGTACAAATTACAGAATACAGAGGTCTCCTGAAGTTTGTTCTGTTAGGCTATGAATATTTCCTCTAATTTTTTTCCCCTTATTCTAGGGGTTTATTTCTTTTTTGTTTTGTTTTTTGGGTTTTTTTGTCTGCTCCTGTTTTCAACTGGTTAATGTAGAAAGGTCAAGCCTCAGTGATGTATTGATGTTACCAGAAGTTACTTCTGGCTTGCAGTATTTTATTAGAAAATACAAGTCTGAACAATTTTATGCAACCAAAAAATGACAACAGTCTATTTATATATTTATATATAAATAGAATATATCTGGAGCTTCTACTTTATCTCAGGACTGAAAATTAATATATTCTGTTTTTTCCAGTTTCTCTGATTATGTACCTTTGTTTCACATGAATAGTCACTGTTATTGTTAGCAAGTTCAATTAAACAGCCTTCATTATACTTCCCCACTGCCTTAGGCAGTAGGTCTCCAATATTTCTTAATTCTGAATAATAGCATTTCAATGATGACATCTCAGACAGAACAGAGGGAGCTACAAGGCAACAACCAAAGTTAATTTCTTTTTCAGTAGCAATCATCAATCTTTTTTTTTTTTTTTTTAAATAGGGAGTTGTATTAACGAAGTGTTCATATATTTGATACCTACAATAAATTTCCAGGAATAAACTGCATTAGAATCAATATTTTTTAATCATTCACAAGACTGATATCAAAATACATTTATCTTTTTCTATAAAAACTAATACTTTCTAGTTTTGTGTTCCAGTGTTTGCCTCATTATCTAACTGCTACAATCATCACCTAACATATGCTGCATGTAAACATAGAAATAAAACATCTATTCAAAGTTGAATAGAATAACATTTTAATTAGAAATGCTAATTAAAACCCACAAAGTAATTGCCAAGGGGAAAAACTCCACACCTCATCTCTAACATCAGGCTGTACTGAATAAAGTGCTTACTGAGAAGGTGTCCAGGCACACTGTCTGTACAGGGTATCTGCAGAGTTTCAGCTTCTATCAGTTGCAAATCAGGTGCTTCTGAGGTCTGCCCACAAAACAGACCACACTTGGAATGGACTTATGCACAACTATTTTTTTGTGCTGATCTTGTATAATGCTTCACCAGCATTTAAATTGCCCATAAATTTCAAGGGCAATGTTCCTACAAGGTATTACTTTGTTAATTGCCTTACTCTAGTACTATCACAGAAGGTGTACCATTTCTCCTCCAACATCTTGTCTTTTGTAATCTTTAGAAAATTAGGATTTTGTCTTGTGCACACAAAAGCTATGGTTAAATTGGAAAAGACTGTTGTGAAAACTATGCTTTGCTAGGGATGTGTGAACTTGTCTTTCAGGTACCCTGCATCTCTGTCATAAAAATGAAAGAAACATTCCTGTGACTTTTTCCAGTCAACATGCAAGCAGTTTGGTGTCAGAAAGTCCATAGCAGGCAGGTTTATGACAGATGGTATAAAGAACACTGTACATATCATCTGCTTATCACTGGTGATGTCCACAATGTCAAGCAAAACCAAGAAAACCTAGTGTGAAGATACATCACAAAGTCAGCTGCACAAGGATTTTTAAAACGGACACTGGTGTCCTTCCATCCCCGCTCTCTGCAGTCACAGGCCTCTGCAGAATTCCTACAGTGACTAAGGGTTTTCCTGTCCCACATCCTGAAGGCTGCTGTTAGATTATCAGGGAAGAATCCCACATACTGTGATTGGTTCTGACTGAAGCTTGCAGCCATTCATACAACAATTCCAAGACTTGTGTTTGGATCAGGACCTGTGCTCCTGCAGCATCTCATTGCAGTGTTTGTCCTGAAGATTTTGAAATCAAAAACCCCAAAGGGACAGGCCAGACATCAGCATTCTTAGAGCTATGCAAAACCTCTTTCACCTGGAGCACCTCATACATCTGCATGAGAATGCAGGCAAACTGTTTCAAAGGGAAGATTAACAGCAGGATTGGGTCCTTTAGCTCACATGTATCTTGCCTGATTTTGCTACCCCCATCTAGCTCAGGGGTTTTCCATAAAAATATTCATGAACATTGCAGCAGCATTCCATGAGACATACCCAGGGCAAGTTTTAAAAATAGATCTGGCTTCTCTCCCACTCTTACATGTCATCAACACATCCTCTTGCTGTACCTCAGTTCCTTTGACTTAAAAAACACCATAAGAAACAGACAAACTAACCAACCTGAAAATCTGCGACAGGCACTCCCTCTAATACTTATTGTATAATATGGTCCTTTTGCTTCTAACACCCCTTTCTCTCCATTGCCACACCATCTGCTTGTAAACCAGACAATCTCACGGGTAGCGATGAGGTGCAACATTCATTCTGCTAAATCAGAGCCACCTCCCAGCTGCTCTAGCCCTTTCCCGCAGCTGATCTCCGCCTGCCTCCACAGTGTTCTCACAGGCAGACTCTGGATGAGCCCAGGGGCACTCACCAACCACACTCAGCCATATAATTTCCAGATCTCACTGTTTGGAGCTGTCTCTGTTGTACCCTTGCAGCTTGTAGATGCTGAGTAAGATTTTGCTTGCACCTCAATCTTAAGTGTCTTAAGTGTTGTTTCTCCTCTATCTATATGACACAGACAGGTATTCTCATAAAATGTTTGCTTTCCTATCATGATGTTACAAGGGTTTAGGAAACTTTCTCCTCTCCCCAGTTTATCTCACTGACTTCTACTGCATGCCACTGCTACCCAACATGCCCAATCACAACACCCAAATCAGCTCCTCCATTTAAGTGAAAGCAACTATACATCCCATTTTCTTTTCCAGGCAAAGGAAACCATAACAACAATGGGAATTTTCCATGTCATGCACTGAGGGACGAGACAGAACAGAAGCAGAAAGCTGTAAGACACTAGAATATGAACTGCTTATCCTTTACTCTTACCACTCATCTTCTCAGCAATGTGTCTGTTCTCCTCAAGGTGAAGGAGGAGGGCATGACACCTGAGTGTATAGAGTAATCTCAGTACAGGTAAGGAAAGAGATCCAGCCAGAGCTACATCCAGACTACTCATGGCCAGTCTCATAGACTGCAACTGCAGTGTGCTTTCCTTGAACCTCAGGTTGCTTTCCCCCTGTATGCCTCCCCTGTATCTCCACTATTCTGTGAGAATGAGAGTCTGCTCTGCACATCTAAAGCTGGAAATACAGAGTATGATCCTCTAAGTGCCTGTCCAGTGCAACTGCAGAACAGCACAAAGGAGTGCATAGAGTTAGAATACATGGAGTTACAAGGCCTGCTTCGATATTGTTGAAGGGCAGAAATGGATCCCAGAGACATTTTAACTGCTGAGCCATAGCTGGGAAGTGTTTGGGAAGATTGGTGGTTAGCATGGGCCAAGTTGATGCAAATACGATTTCGAACAACCTACTTGCATAGATAAACTTGTTCTATTTATGAGCAATGTTTTCAGGCAACGTGATTTACTAATATAGCTGTAGGCCTGTAGTACACATAGAGACAGTGGTGATTACACAAGGACTTTTGTGTTGTCTCCTCATTTGTGCTAATTTAATGCTGATAAATCACAACCTTTGTTTCTTCATGAAATGGGTAAAAACAATGTGCTGCATCAAAGATTTAAGCAGAAAGAAGATCTAAGGGAGCAGGAAATACTAACATGACCATACCATCACATTTATAGCTCTCTTTCATGGTACGTATTCTAAAATAAGCATCTACATGGAGAATTAGAGCAATGTAACCATAGTAGTAAAAACTGTGCCAGTAAATTTTCCATGTAGACAAAACCAAAAGATTAGTATTCCAACAGAAATGTGTAAAGGTTGCAATATTCTCATAACTTCAGATTCCTGAGAAATTGCATCTGTGATCATAAGTGTAACCACATTGTAGCTGGTTTTTAGTTTGGTTGTACTGTTCAGTTTGTTAATTCATAACAAATGATTTTCTCAAAGACATTTTTAATGCAAAATTATCCTTAATTTTTATATTGTGGATTAAAATAAATCAAAATGAAACTAACAGGCACATGTTTTCTTCAAATCTTTGTTTTTTGTTGTCTGTTTGAAGTAAATTTTCTTAATGTTATTTGGAATGGGTAAGGGAAGCAGAGGAAGAAGCATTAGAATAGGAGGGAAAAAGGTGACAGTTTTGTAGATACATTTCCAAGTTGAAATGTGTGTGCATAATAATACTTAAGTTACTTCAGTACCAGTATTTTACAGTGTAAAAAGAAATAGAAGTTGACTGAGAAGAAAGAGGTTAACCTTAAGTGGTCATGAAATCTCTTTTCTGGAGTCTCATATCTTGCCAATATTTATTTGAGTTCCCATATGCAACATTTGTGCTTATCACAAATGTGCTTGCAAATAAATTTAGTTCAACCAAATGTTCGTCTAAAAGCAAACAAAAGAGGTCATGAATACAAATGAAATGACATGGTAGAATCTATTTATAAGTATAGCTACCAGACAGCTTTAGCTGCAATATACTTAGTAATTAAGTGGATGTTTACTCCTATTATTTATAATCAGACAGCAGGCTATGGAGTGAAATCTAGATAATGAAGGTCCTCATTCTGCCACCCCTACTGATACTGATTTCAAAGGGAAGCAGTCAAAGAGAGCTCTAATACATATCATGCATAAGTACAGGACAAATGGTATTTGGAAGGAAAAAATCAAGATTCCAAAGAAAATAATGGTTCCAAATGGTATTTTGTGAAAGATTTATGTTACTCTACTTTTTTAATAGTAGGACAAAGAAAGAATTTCATATTTGCAAGTGAACAATTTTACACATCACTCTGAGAAAAAAAAGAGGTCATTCAGGTAGTGAACAAAACACATAAGTTTGAAGTGCCTACATTTGATCACAAGGAATGAGAACTCACAGCTGCAGGTGACAAAGTATAAGGAAAAGGCTTTCTTACACTAAAATCAAGATGTTTAAGCAGGGTACAAATATTTCACAATAATAATCTTCACAGGAAATCACAACAGGAAAAGGACTGAAATTGTGTCAAATGGAAGAAAATTGTGAGGAATGCATTCAGAGATGCCAGTGCTGATTGAGTAAGCCCAGCTGCTGCCTTCTAGATTAGTCATCTATACAGCTCTCTTAATATGTTGTTTCTAAGATTGCCAAATTACAACTCCAGTGAACTAAACTCTTTTTCTTTGCAGGAAAAACACATTGTTGGGGTTAAGAACAAAATCTATGAACTATGTCATTTAAAGTAAACCTTATGACCAAAGAATTATTCTGTTGCCAAAGTATTTTCCATCATTTTGTACAAATACTTCAAGACCCCAAAACACAACTCAAAGCACCTGTAGTCACACATGTGGATGTAGATCTAGAAGCTCTTGTGTGATTGCAGTCATCCCTTAATTTGGATAGTTACACAAACTGCGACTGGAAAACAAAGAAAATTCCTTTATTTCAAAAAACCCCCACACCACCTCAAAAACCACAACCAAACACCATCCCACCCCCACCCCTGCTCTTCTATTTAGACTTTTATACAATGCAATAAATCAGACTATGCAGGAGACCTCTAGGAAGAAAATATTGTTGAAATAAAAGCAATGAACACCTTTTTCCTTAGCCGTAGGTATCACTCTTTAGGTTATACACACAAAACAAGTGAGGTTTCACAATCCCGTTCAGCAGCAGTTCCTGCTGACAGTCGCACATGGAGAAGAGGCTTCCACAAAGCACTGCAGCTGAGTCCCTGCAGGGGAAGGTAGCAGCAGGCTAACAGGGCTGGCTACTGAACCTGCTGTGTAAAGGGTATTTGAAAGAGACCAGGAAAGGCAAAGGGAAACACGGGTATTGGAGGTTTGAAAAAAAATGTTTAAGGTAAATTCTAAACACATATTGGAATAAATAATGAAACTATATGTTTGCTATTAGAATTTACAAGAGCATTTTGTGCTAGAAGGGAAATTCAAGTGCTGAAAATAGAAACATTTTTATATTGGATAGTGATAGAGCCTTCAATGTTTTCCACTCACTCTTTGTTCACTATTGTGTAATTAACAAGAAATTAATCTTTTGCTCCTGCTAAGGCAAGGTTTCCATACATTATCAGATTAATAAATAGGGATTTATTTCTGAAGATAGATTATTTGTAAAGTTCATATATCAACTGTCTTATGGCTGAGTTTCATGGATCACAGATTGGACACAGTAATTTCCCATCTTGCAAGCTCTCATACCACTGAAACAATGGCCTTCCCTTTGTTAATGAGTCTTCAGATGAATCTCTTGATACAATTTTTGCCATAATGTCTATCATTTAAATATGCTGGTTTAATTTGTACTATTAATAGGAGATCAGTAAAATCACAAGCTAAAGCAATGCTCCAGATGTCTAGCATTCTGCAGACATTAACACCTGTATGCAATGCATGCAATACCTTGTATTGTATTAGCTTCAACTTTTAGCTGCAAAATTATAATTACTTGGTATGACATACCCGAATATGTCAGTGATAACATACTGTGAGAAGTGGCATTAGGCAGATGGATACTAAATGTTATGTCCCAGCTAGATACCACTTGAAAGTCACAACAGATGTCTTCCAGAGCAATACAATTGTTTTTCAAAACTTAGAAAACTGAGTTTTGTTTTATAGACTAATGCATATTGTTACAATACAGCTCAAGAATAAAAAAAAAAAGGGGAGCTCAGCTCAAAGAGATCTTATTCACTACCTTGAAACAAATATGTCAAAGCTTTGTTATGCAATGCCACTGCTGTTAAATCTAGCTCTTATCCTTAATCATTATTAAGATGGAAATAACCTTCTATTGAAGTCTACAATGTCCCAGATTTTATCTCAGATCACTAATAAATCCTTCAAATTAAACCAATGTTATAGACTTATCTTCTTTTCCACAATGTATAATTAAATATCTATATTTTGAATGTCTATATATACATAGATATACTTAAACAATAGGAGTCCTTTATGACTGTATTTCAGTATCGTTTATGCAAGATGAAAGAAGAAAAAAAAATCACATGTCCATTAAGAAGCTGCAAGAAGTAACTTTTTCTCCCAAAGTGAAGTCATGATTGAAAGGTAAATGATTCTGATGTGTTTGTCTGCAAACACTTCCGTGTTCAGGAAGTGGATGAGCACACATCTAAATTACACATAAATATAAAACCTGTGATGTTTTAGACAGCAGATGGATACATTAAACAGACGGCAATATTTTTAAGAACAGAGGATGGAATCATTTTTACCTGATAAAACTATTTCAAGAAAGTAAATATACACTTTATTTCAGACAGTTTTGAAGTAAAAACATAATCAAAACTTACAGCCTTTGATGCGTGGTAGTCTCTTCTGTCTCTTTTAAAAGAAAACCTGTTTTGTCACTTTTGCAGATATACTTCTTTGGTCACAAAATGCACAATTTACCTGCTTTTATTACATAAGTAAATGTAGCGGTTTGAAGTCTCTATTCAAATGCAAACGGAAATGTCTGAGTATTGCTGAAAAAAAAAAAGAAGAACAAGGGTAAAATTAGCACTAAAGCAACCATAATTTCATATTTAAAGGGACTTGCAAAGGGTATTGAGAAGTCCAGCTGAGTTATAGCAACACTACAACACAATCCTATAGTACCTTTCACAAAGAATCTCTTGGTGCTCTTTAACTTGGCACAATTCAAAACATCTTTAAGTAAAATTTTTCTCAGCAGTTCTGTTTTGAAATAGCTTTCTGAAAGATGGTAAGACAGCCTTTTGAATTAAAAAAAATTAATTTCTTCTGCAGAATAGCAATAGGGTAGACCCCAAGCAATGAAATAAATATTTCCTTTAGCAATAGTTAATTACTAACCTGAAGATACAGTAAATACCTGTAGGAAAGCAGCATCATTTAATGAAGAATCAATGCAAACTGAAAAAAACAGTCTCTTAAGAAACAAAGAGCAAGAAGTAAGTGTAACACTGTGAGTCTTGATCCCCAAGAACATTACAGTGGTGGAAAAGATATCATTGAACTTCAGTAAGAAACACTTAGATTAATATAACTACTAAAGAACCCTTGGTTTTCTTGCTTTCCATTTATCTCTACAATCTGTCTTTATGTGATGCAGAATAGCAAATAAACCATTTTTATTTGAAAAGCTCCCAAAGCTCAAGCAGCTTGAGCTGTGATGGGAATAATGGAAGAGATACCACTGATGAGTTCCTTTCTTCATCCCATTAGTGCTTGTCTTTTGCTGCTCTTAGGTCTTTGTGCTTTCTGGACAACTTCAGCACTTTTTACATTGGCATCGAGGAGAAATATTACCATGTTCTGCTTCAGTTAGTATCACCACAGCACCACCAAAATGAGAATGGTCTCATCCAAAGGACAGAAAAGGTAGAAAGACTCAGGGTTTCTCCACAATTTTCAGTTCAGCTGTTTCTACATACAATCTCTGCTCTAGTAGTGCCTTGACAACAGAAGATGAGAAGGTAACTAACATAACGCCTTTCTTCTTTTTAAAGAAGAATGAAGAAATCCAGTAGATCTTAGGCTGTTAATCCTGGTATTAGCACTTTATAGAAAACATACGGGAAAATAAAATTAGTGTCCTCATAGTGTGGGAAAGAGCTGACATCATTTTTTGAGAGGAAAATATTGCCTCAGATCCTACAGAAATTTTCTAACAAAATCAAGAATCATGTAAGGAAAGGTAGCCTGGCTGACACTGCCTATTCAGTTACAAAATGAAGTGCTGTATCTGTCTTATTGTAAAAGAGTGAAATTAATCCAAAATAGATAATGACTATAACAAGATAGCTTTTTTCTATCTTGAGATGATAAGAAATCGAGATTTTAAAATTTGTAATGACTCTTCCTATTCTTTTTTTATTTGGATGCAAGTCAGAATTAAGTAAGGAAAACAAAAGTATGAAGAATAAACACACTTGCATTTATCAACTTTCAAGTTGAACACCAGAAAGAAACTGCTGAGATTTCATTATAATAGAAAATGACTCTACTTTTAAAAAAATGTCCTTTTATGCAAAGACCAACACATTACAATGTGACATTTCTAATGGGGAAAAAAAAATCTGCACAGAATATTTTGGAAGATTAAATCTTACATCTTCCAGGCCATCTTTGACAACATAAGGAAACAAAGGGCACAGTTCCCATTTTGCTTCCATTTAAAAGGTCAGAAAAGTAAGATGTTTTTGGCTAAATTGCAAACAATTAAATAAAAGTTCACAAGACATGCGTAACATCTTTGGAGATCTCTACAAACTGAGGGCAAGCACTGCTGTCCATCTCTCATAAAAGAATGAGTGGCGTTTTTTTTCAATATATCAAATACTCTAGAATTAATAAGAGTAAAGGTATAACATGCCCTTGGAAAGTGCTCTAAAGCACATTCTAAAAAAAGACTTTTTTTTGTGAAATCAGCAATATGTTTAAAGAGAATTATTATCAGAAGAAAAAGGGAAAGTTTTCTTTATTCAAAAAAACCAGTGGAATTATCACTAGCATTACAAACAGCAACAATTCCAGAAAACTCAAAGAGTCAATTAGAAAAAATGTAGATGAAAACAGCTTGGGCTCTTGCAGAGCACTTTCTGACACATAGGTTGAATTTACAATTTATTTGTAAGCTGGCAACATCCCAGTAAGTAAAAGCAGATAAGGAAACAAAGCTTTGAGTAGGAGACTCCAGATAAGCCACTCAGAAATGTTTGTCAAACACTGAAGCAAAATAAGACCTTTTACACTAATGGTGAAGGAACAGACAATAAAGTCTAGCTTTCATCTTGTATGGAGACCAAAGAAACCAAACACAGGGTTGTTCAGCTTTGAAAAATAAGTACCTCTCCTATGTACAGCATTTATAGGAATACAAGCATTGAATTTGTGGAATCAAATCTGGAAAGCAAAATTTATAGGGACAAAATGTCTCTCAAAGACTTTATTGGGCTGTTTAAAGGAAAATTTTAAAAGAAATTTACAGCCATTACCAGGAGAAGTACCTACAGATGCCCTTATCAAAACAGTCTTTCTCAATTGCAATTTTTGCACCACTCAGAAAAAGCTCAATAGTTGTCCTGGTTTGAATTAGAACCAAACCAATTCTGTTCAGTGATTTTACTTTTCAACTGAGTCTTTTCTAAGTAACTACACTTTCTGAAACTAACAGCATGTTTTTGCGGACAGCATCTGCTTCTAGGAGTGATAAGGCTTGATGTTTAGATTCCTACCAAGGATTGGTATGTGCAGACCAAGGTCACTGCTAACTCTTGTGTACCACATCCAGGGTACAGAAAGTGAAAGGCCGCACCTGTGGGGAGGAGACTCCAGGACAGGTGACCCTAAACTGACCAACGAGGTATTCCATCCCACATACATCATAATTGGCATAAAGCTGAGGGATCACGAGGGTCTCGGCCCCTTACCCCTTTTTAGGCCTTTAGCCTTTTTTAGGTTTTTTTGCCTTTTTGCCCTTTTTCCTTCTCATTGACCCTTCCGCTGGCCTTCCCTTCTTCAACCATCTCGTGCCTTTGATCCCGATTAGTCTGTTCCTGAACCCAGCTCCTGACCCCGGTTCCTGTCTGCTGCTGAGCCTGGTCTGAGACTTTGCCAGTGCCTGCACAGCCTCAGTGGTGACAGTGACGTAATTGCCATCAGGGGGAGGTTGTGTTCAAAACTGGTTTTGTATATATTTGTATATATTCCATTTTATTGTTATTATCTTCATTAAAGCTGGTTTAGTTTTCTTTTCTAATCCAGAAGCCTCTCTCTCATCCCCTTCCTCTCCCACTTGGGAGGGGAGGCGGCCATACGTCTCTCTCCCTTATCCTCTTTCTTTTCTTGTATTTGGAGGTGGGAAAGAGGGGTTAACAGAAAGTATCTGTTGTAGGTCCGGTGGATTGAACCTAAACCTTGACAATAGTCATTTATAATACAATGATCCAATGGTCACTGAAGAGTGTCACTACTTATGTTATCAAAAAGTTAAACTTTCATTGGTTGCAAGATACTTTTCAGTCTTGGCCTCATAGGACATCTGTTTTTAAAACACTGGAAAATCAAAGGTGCAGCTGTCTCCATGAAAGTTGCAGTGCTAGTCAGTTTGGCTTAAAACAGGTAGTTTGAAAAGGATTTGTTGTTAATTTTCAGAGAAAAACACCTTCAGTCAGAAAAGCTTTGAAGAGATCAGCATAGTCATCAACATTTCTGGAGCGGAGTACAAGATAATTCCTAAAGAATTAATTACTGCTGAAAAATGATCTAACCAGGGTGCCAGAGTAATTGCTACTAGTTATATCACTTTTCATTAATTGGTAGTATTACTGATGTTATAGTATACAAGCCATAGGAAATAAAATCCCAACTCTGAAGAGTTTACAGCCTTGAAGCAAGCGATCCAGCTGCAAACTAGTAATACACGAATATAAAAATAGATCTCTATATACCCAGGAGGCCAATCACATCCTGGGCTGCATCAAGAGAGCTGTGGCCAGCAGATCAAGAGAGGTGATTCTGCCCCTTTTACTCTGCCCTGGTGAGACCTCACCTGGAGTATTGTGTTCAGTTCTGGAGCCCCCAGCACAAGAAAGATGTGGACATATTAGAGCGTGTCCAGAGGAGAGCCACCAACATGATCAGGGGCATGGAGCATCTCTCATATGAGGACAGGCTGAGAGAGTTGGGACTGTTCAGCCTGGAGAAGAGAAGGCTCTGAGAAGACCTTATACTGACCTTCCAGTACCTGAAGGGGGCCTATAGGAAGGCAGGGGAGGGTCTATTCACAAGGGTTTGTAGTGATAGGACGAGGACTAATGGTTTTAAGCTAGGAAAGCATAGATTTAGGTTGGGTATTAGAAAAAAGTTCTTTAACATGAGGGTCATAGAGCACTGGAATGGGCTGCCCAGAGAGCTGGTGGAGGCCCCATCCCTGGAGTCATTCAAGGTCAGGCTCGATGAGGTTCTGAGCAACCTGACCTAGGTAGATGTCCCTACTTGTGTAGGAAGGTTGGACTAGACGACCTCTAGAGGTCCCTTCCAGCCTGAAACATTCT